>JARFIW010001770.1:143375-162327 GCA_036346225.1 Platerodrilus igneus | reverse complement strand
CAAAGCGAAAGAAAAAAATAACAACTTAAAATATGTATGTGTGTGAAGAAGAACGTGTGTCAACCTGAGCACGATCCACATCAATTTAAATAAAAAATTTACGCAAAAGTGAACATAGAAAATTAAATAATTATATTTAGTAAAAGTTGTGACAGAAAAATTTGAAACTAAAATAATATTGAAAAATATACGAAAAAAGTTTTGCCGTTAACTGGAAAACGTAAGTAAAAGCTTATTAATTAAACATAATTTTAATATTTATAATTTAGGGCTCTAAGTAATAAATAAGAAATCTAGGAAGTTTGGGAAATCTGAAAAGATCTGGGTGAAACTCTAAGAGATAAATAAGAAATCTGGAAACTCTGAGAAATCTAGGTAATAAGGTGGTATCTGGGAACTCTAAGAAATAAATCCAAATTTAAATCAATCTAAAATTGCATAAAAATATCGGTGTGCATCTATGCATCGGAGCACAAAACAAAGGATTGTTTTAACCATTGAATGGGGTTTGGCCAAGCGGTATCATAAAATCAACAAGTGAACTCAACTAAAAAAAATCCAGGGGTACTGGTCCACAGCACGCAGTAACAGAACAAAAAGACACGCAAAGAAAACTACAGGTCAGAACTTTATCTAAATAGCATAAAACGTTATTTTCTTTTTTATTGAACATCTTCTATATTTTCTATTATACCAGAATATTTATATAAAGGGTCGCCAAAAATCTTTTTATACGTAAAGATTTACGTGAAAAAGGGAAAAGTCATAGAACGTTCAATGGTGTTTCCGATAGAGTACAGTGCCATTTCTGCTGGCTCTAAACTAACTAAAAGGAGCTATAATTTTAGGGATAAAGTAATTGATATTATTATTATTATTTTATATTTAGGGGGTTTATTTTGTCGAATAGTACATCATATAAGGCTGTAAAGTGTATAAAATTTTTCTTTGTCATTATACTAATCCTGGTCAATTTTGTTTTTCTCATTCAAGTAGGAAAGTATTATATAAAAAGGGAATAATTTCTTTGTCGTCGTTACGTTGTACACTCTGTGTGGATTAGACTGAGCTAGTCGAGGCATATTTAAACTTTAGGTTGTTCAGAGAGACAGAGCGGTGGTGGGCAGTAGGAAACTGAACGTTAATTACATCGGCGTGCAGCGTTATCATAGCAATATATGTATGTATATATATATATATATATATATATATATATATATATAATAAAGACAAGTTATTTGCAGTCCGCAATAAGAAATTGTGTAGAACAATATAGCAAATAAGATGTATCTGTAAACAAACTCTTATGAAAATAATAAGAGCTTATTGACGATACAAATCGGGCTAGTAGATATATAGCCATTAACAAAACATTAGCTTTATTACTTCACAGGGTAGGAAACATCCACTGACCGACGGTTTCGGCTTTGTTAAGCCTCATCAGAACAGATTAGTTTCCAACCCTATGAAGTAATCGATGCTATTATACTGATATAATTTCGAAACAATTTCTGTACTATGGCAAAAGTAAATAAAACCGCCATCAGGTGATAAAACACCAACACTACTAAGTGTGGAAGTACAATCCCGTGTCCCTGCATATTAATTTCAAATGTCTTCCTGCATTTGACAGTATTCATTGCTTCTTCTATGTACAAGTTAAAAATTAATGAGGATAAGGCACATCCCTGTCTCACCCCTTTCCTAATATTTGCTTCTCTACTTTCTTGTTCTAATTCTATTACCGCTGTTTGCTCTTTGTATCAGCAATGCACTATCCGTCTATCCCTAAAACTCATTCCAATTTCTTCGAGTATTTCGAACATTTTTTCCATTTAAATTGTCGAATGCTTTTTCCAGATCTACAAAACCTATATATACGCTTTCCCCTTCTCTATTGTTTACCCCATTATCATCCATAGAACTAAAATAGCCTCCCGTGTTCCCCTGTTTCGCCTAAACCCAAATTGATCTTCTCCCAGTATTTCTTCAGCTCGTTTTTCCATTCGTCTTTGTACAATTCTAGTTAATATTTTTGACACGTGTGCTGTCAAACTTATTGTTCGAAAATATTCACATCTATCCGCGCCTCTTTTTTTGGTATAGTTACTATAATATTTGAAATCTTTGGGTATCTCGTCTGTCTCACTATATATATATATATATATATATATATATATATATATATATATATATATATATATATATATTTATATTATAGATTAAGGAAAGGTAGACCAAACAAGTATTTTAGTTGGACATTCTCTTTATTTGTGATGTCAAGCTTTCGAAATTTGCTCCAATTTCTTCTTCAGGACACTAAAATATAAATAACTAAATAATACATTTAAAATACAATATTTAAATCTTACACAAACGTGAGATAGGTCAAATAAATAAAACGTTCAGCATATTTAAAATATTGTCAAATTACAAATACTTATATAAAGTTATATAAAAGTTATATAAAGTTACAGTTACACCCAATTTGAACACTAAATTATATTATCAAAATTTTCTTTCACACAATATCAAATGTTAACAATATCAACCAAACAATATTAGAGTTTACAACTGACTGACAAAATTTATTGATAGTACCGAAACATATGCGGTAAACAAAACTTGTTAAACAATTGTTAAAATAGTCCTGTATGAAACATTCACTTCTAATGTATTATGTGACTCCATTACTCATCCAAGGCACCATCATACCCATGTAAATGTGGCGATGTCAGAAGGTAGGTATATATAACACTTAATTTGTCAGTGTCTGATTTTTTGTTCATCCGATTTGTCTCATTAAAATCCCTTAATCTTTCCCTTAATCTATAATATAAATACATATCAAGACGATTAATAATAATTTGATTAATATATATATATATATATATATATATATATATATATATATATATAGCTTACAAGTCAGTTTCAGTTTGCACCTCATCTATACCCGGCGCTTACCGTTTTTCAGACTCTTTAATGCTAATTCAAACTCATCTCTAAGTATAGGATATCCTAGATCATCATTTTCAATGTCCGATTCCTGTTGTAATGCTGTTAGTTCCTCTCCTGAATATAAATTCCCTATATATTTCTGCCATCTAGCTACTTTTTCTACATTTTCTATAATGAAGTTTCCTCCCGCGTCCCTTATATTCTTGCCATATGGTTTTATATCCCTAAAATTCATTCTAATTAATTTGTATGCTTCGTCTGTCTTTCCTATTTCCATCTTAGTTTGTAACTCTTTGCACTTTTCACCAATCCATTGTTCTTTAGCTTTCCTGCATTTGCGAATAATTTCCCATTTTATGACTTTGTGTATCTGTTTTCCTGTGTCGTCTGATCTTTCGTTTTTCTTCTATTAAATTCAGGATATCCTTTGTTATCCATGGTTTCTTATTTTCTTTGTGTGTATATCCCAGAATATCTCTGGCCGCCATGTTTAAGCTGGATTTAGTGTTATTCCATTCTGTTTTTACTTCCTTAGTATCAGAAATTTTTCCGATATCTTTTAGCAATTCATTTGACTTTTTTCAAATCTTTCGTGGAGATCTTTATCTTTTAGCTTCTCAAAGTCAAAGTACTTTTTCCGTTCCTCTTTTTCAGATTTTTAAATTTAAGTGCGGCCTTCATAATTACGATGTTGTGGTCAGTGTCTATATCTGCTTCCGGGTAGCTTCTGCAGTCTTTTACTTGATTTCTAAACCGTTGTCTAACAATAATGTAATCTACTTGATATCTTCCTATATCTCCTGGCATCTTCCACGTGTATCGTCTTCTAGCATGATGTTGAAATAATGTATTTCTGATTGTTAAGTTGTTTTTGTCGCAAAATTCCACCAGCCTATTTCCTCTGTCATTTCTCGTGCCTAAACCAAATAAACTTACTATCGCTCCTTCCCTACCCTCACCTACCACTGCATTAAAATCCCCCGTAATTATTAAATTTTCATGTCCTTTTACGTATCTTAGTATGTTTTCGAAATTTTTGTAGATCGCCTCTACCTCTTCCTCACTTTAGCTAGAGGTGGGCATGTACAATTGTATTATTACTGTATTTACCGGTTTAGATTCAAATCTAACCATGAGTACTTTTTCGTTCTTTTGTAAGTAGTTTTCTACACGTCGTCCTATCTTTTTCGCATAACTATCCCCACCCCCGAATTTCATTCCTCTGATCCTGTATGAATTACCTTAAAGTCTCCACTCCAAAAACTCTCCGCTTCCTACTATGTCTAGTGCTAATCTATCCATTTCGAGTTTCAGGTTCTCTAGCTTACCTACTTGTTTCATACTTCTGACATTCCATGCTCCGACTCGCAGAATGTTCACGGATTTTTTTCTATACTTTCGGATCACATTCCCCGAAGTAGTCCCATCCCGGAGATCCGAATGGGGGACTATTTTACCTCCGGAATTTTTTACCCTAGAGATTGCCATTATGTTTATTAACAATTTCTGTACGCAGTGTACTTGGGAGGTAGTGTGATGGTTTCCCGTTGCCTTCCACATCGCAGTAGTGTGTCTTAGAATGTCATACCGACCTCTATGGTCTCTGCCACTCTAAGTACCGAATAAGCTGCTGCCCTCTTTCGGGGACCTGTCTTAGTCTGGTTCCTTACTAAAGACCACACTAATTTGGCTAAACCTATAGTTCGGCTCTTTAGTTCATTGAAACGCGCAAGCCATTCTACCTGTTCCAGTATTTTAGAACTTCGTTAGGGTGCAGGTTTGTTCAGAATGGAATAATGCACTTCAGTCAGATAATTCAAACACCAAATATGCTTTTATATAATTTATTATTGGCTAACAAGTTCGAAAAATACCATTGTCACCATTGTTAGCTCAATCCTTCATAATTCTCTTAGCGATAGATATGGTGCATGACATATATCGAACGGTTTCCATAAATTTATGAGATTGCGAATAATACTCTAACCTTGAGGGACGATTATTAAAGCTTCTGTATAGGCTAATTCTATTTAATGTAATAAAGAAAGAATTATTTTTAGAAATTTGGGGATTTATCGTTGTCTCCTTGCTGCCTACTAAGCGATCATTTTACTTGGTTAAACTCATTATGGAACGAATAACAAATTGCTAAAAATTGGAAGCTATCAGCGGAAAGGACACATGGCCATGACCTTTACAAAAAATGTTGACATTAAAAGTTTGATGATCTGTAAATACAATCGATGAGGGACTACGGAATAAATCGGAATAAAATAACTGCACGATATTTTCATTCAGCTTTACATGACCTACAGTTTACAACGTTACTATTCGGTTTAAACGTTCGTAGCAAATCGATGGCAATTCATTTCCTAACTATACGAGTTGAATACGTTATCTCTAATGACAGTAATTTAGTAGACGCTCATGTGATTATCATTAAGCGATTGTAGGAGTGATAACGTAAAGTTCAATCTTAAGCAAACCGAAACGTGAAAACTCCTACTAAACACCACCGCAGTTGTTTTTAAAGTCAAATGTAGGTTAAACAGTTTCTAGAAATGTGCTAAAAAGTCATCCAGATTGACACAGGCGTTGGCTGTTAAATCTAAAATTTTGTTAGAGTTGAAAACAGGAGAGTTGCTAACAAGTTTTAAGTGTACTTGTAAGGAAGTTTGTTTTATTTCAAACTAAGTGGGAAAAGAGCACGTGAAGTTAGACTGAATTTACGGCGACACCAGCTAGAAGTCCTGCGGGCGCTTTGCGTTCTAGCAACGGTCTAAATGCGGCCACGACCTTTTATTTAAACTATACACATATACATTATATAAAGGAAAGTAAGTCAACAATTTCAAATTTTACAAATTGCTGTATCTGAATCATAGCACACTATTTGCGACGCCCAACCCCTAACGTTATCACATCATTAATTCAGCGGCGCCTCACCGTACAGCCCTTCTCACAGCAATATATTGCCGTGGTTTCTCGGGAACACTTGAGCTTTCCCTAAAAGCCAATCAAGCCCCACGAATTGGGCGTCATAAAATTGCCGTGGTACAGGGATTAAGCTCTTAAATCGAGCCCCAGCGTTGGGCCGTCATAAAATTGTTGTGGAATTTTTAAAATCTCGCCTCACACTTGGGCCAACATAAATTTTTCTGAAAAAAGTAAAAAAAATAAAAAATTTATTACACTACCTTTTAGGACGCTTCCTTAATTCTGCACACCCTGGCTTGTTCTTGAATACCTACCATCCTAAGCACCCTCCTTTCTCACAAATACAGTCAAATGAAACTACCACTCAAATAATACAACAAAACATACAACCTTTTTTTATTTACACATATTAACAAGTTTCCATTATTAAGAAAATAGTTACACCTTGGTACATACAGTGTGCTAAAACTGTTATCATGTCAATCATTAAATCCTTTAAAGTCTTGATTTTAATAAATTTCAACAAATTTCTTTTAGATGAGTAAATGGCCCTGTCGTGTAAACCTAGATTGATTTTTTTCTGGTCTATATTGAGCTCATTACAACCCAGTTCCTCTAAATGCTTTTAAACCCCGCATTTTTATTAAAAATAAAATCTAAAGAACCGTTTACTCCTTACAACAACATTTTATATCATCAATAAACCTTTTTCAAATAATCAATATTAATTGTCCTGTACATATACTTCTTTAAATGAGTTTTTATGATAATAAATACACCCCCAATAAGTCAAAACACTCAAACACAAAAATATCAGCACAAATGTTTAAGCAAAAAGCGGGTAATTGATTTTCTTTACCTGGAGTAGGCTTCGTCCCTCGTCACCTCTGAAGATGGATACCAGAAACCCTCGTCGTCGTGTCCATACACTTTACGATTATGCCTGGATGCAACTGATCCCCACTTTTCAAATCTCTGCAACCACCTTTAATCTTCTACTCAGATATTTGTCTTGTCCAAACTTAACATTCCATACTACTACACTTCATGCATACTAGTTAAGCTTTAGGATTTGCTTACCCAAGTACCATCCCATTATTCAATTGAGTCGTGCAGTAACGACACCTTTTGTCTAGACCTTAGCACCCACTTGTGCAAATCACTTTTACTACTTTTCCAGTACGTTACTACAACTTGACATACTTTAAAACAGAATGTTGTATGCTACTTTACCGAATAAACAATAATTAATACACGTAAGAGCATATACTATCAATTATGTTGGAGATCTAAGCGCGATCTAAGATTTAAGGGAAAGAGAGCTTTAATATCTTTCTCAGAGTATTTATACGCTTTTCACACCCCTCAAGGAACCTCTCTTCATCTAAAAGCTTATTTTTAAAATCACTTCTACAAATTTTAAACGTAACGTCTGAAAAATCCCGAAATTATCATAATGTAACACTGAAATTCGTTTAATACCTCAACGATTACGCGCTTCTCAAAACTGCTAACCTTAGACCAATGATATAGTTTTCCCCCGTTATAACGCTCCACCTCTCAGCTATCTTTCTCCGTTCCACCCTTATTTATTGTCTCTTTTAGAAACCTCTCTCAAGCTACAGAAAATCGATATTGTTGTTGGCCTTCACATTTCCCCGTGTATTTTAGACGTGACTTGTAACCAACGCTTTCTTATACGTTTCTCTGTCTGTTTTACATTATAGATCGTTCATTTCACTTAGTCTTCAAGGCACTTGTTATTTTTAAGAAGTTTGTCAAACCGACCGTTGCAAACAATTTCATAGAAATTCTGTCTCAACGTATAATCAAGTTCCATGAACCTGACATTTAACTAACAGGTGTTTCTTCAAAGCCCCTTGTTGTTTAAAATAACAATTCCGAGTTTATCCTTTCTTAGGATTTGTAAACGAACGTTTTCGTTTATTTAAATGGAAATATGCGTTTAAATTATTGATTTTCTATACTTGAAAGCTCCGTTTCTGCTTCCATGCGCTTGATTTAAAATTATGACACTTTAATTATGCGTATCCTTGAGTTTTTATGTACTCTAAAGCTTCTTCCGTTTTTGCAATTTTAACATTCTAATTTACAACATCGTTTCTTTCAAATAAAATAATTTCTAAGAAGTAAAAATATCATTTCTTACCTTATATTATATTTACAGAATTAAACTTACTCTTTCTGAAGATTGTTTTACCTGGTTATAAATTATTTCCACGCTGGTAAGATTTGTTATGGCCAGAAAAAGATCCTTGACATATAATCTATTAAAGGTCAGAGTATTTCGAATTCTGAACACAAACTAATAGTTAATGAGATGAAATAATAATTTAGACCTTTATACAAAGCCCAAATGATCATTTCAAATCGAGCTAGTAATTGAAAGATTGAAAATATAAGGTCCTGGACAGGACTTGAACCTGTATTTGAATCTTTCTAGGACCAGGCGCTTACCAATTACGCCACCGAGACCAATGACGACAATTGGAAAATTTACAAATCTAAATCATGTACACAATACGAAGGTCCATAGACTCGAAGGCTTTGTAACGTTAAAACGCACGAGCCAGACAGAAACAGAAAGGAAAGCGAAGTAGCGGCCAGCACGCAACACAAATACGTATAAAAAGACAAGGAGATTTAGAGATACCGCGATAACTACAAATGCGGATAGTGTGATGGTTCACATAGAGAAAGAAAGGACATCGCTATCGAGATTTTATTTACAATAAAAACAAAAATTTCTATTTAAACTAACACAGAAAAAATTATAACCTGCGGACAATTTTAATACTGAAGATACAAAGTGCGCATTTCGTATGTTACAAATAATTAAAAAAATAATGCTTATACTTTTGTATAACAAGGGTGTTCAGTTAAAAATATGAAATGCAGAACAAATTCTAGTAATCATCTTAAAGAAGTATCAAGAAGCAATAGTGAAGATAATTTCGAAGCATGTTTTGTTACGCATAACCATCAAATGTGGAGAAATACGATACAAAAGAAAAGATCCCATCATACCCCCATGTGCATTGATACTTATTTCGCTTTATCTTGTATCTACATGGGTGAACCCGCAAAACAGCGTAATCTCGCTCAGTGAGGGGTTGTCCTCGCGGTAGTCTGGGCCATTAAAGCTGCGACTATACTTGCAACAGCGGGTCCATGTATAAGAGCATTTAAAAAAACTAAAAAGAGAACCCTACTATTATTATTAAGCATGTAAGAAACTTACCGATGCACAGAAGATATAAGCTTCTTGTAGCAGACGTGCATCGCTGTTAGAGTAACAGAATCAGCCACGCATAAAGTACATGCTAGGACGGATAGCATCATCAAAGTGAACCCAGTTTTGGAAACGATATCATAATCAATTCAAGTGTTAGGGTACCACATGTCAAAAGATCACCTCTAGAGTCTTTTTAATGCATAAATAGATAAATAAAACCTTTGTTAATCACACATGTAGAAAATCTTTGCTATTCAAACTTCCATTATTGCTTTTTAAATAATTCGAACATACTCTTTTATAAAGCAAAGATTGTAGTTAACCGAGTACACTTGCGGTGTTATATTAAACAATAAGGCGCTTTGACTTACACTAATGCGGTGCTTTCACTTACACTAATTACACTAATAGCATTCTACAGAGTATTAAACAAATACGCGTTTCAATTGTATGAGGAGGAGTTTTATAGGAGCAAATCGATCTATTAAATTATAAAGCGTGATCAAAGACGTCTCCCATAACAGGTAGTTACACTGAAGTTAAAGCGGCAGCGTGAGAATATTTAAACAGAATTATAAATGGAATGAAAATATTTAGCAGAGTTATAATTAAACGTAACAACTTATGCACGACGTGGTTGAAAAACTGCCTATAAAATTATAGAAAGGTAATATTAATAAAGTACTAATCAGGAATTTCGTGGTTCTAAACGTGTGTCAGTATTCAACCTTACGGAAAACACGTTGCAACTTTGTAATTTCTCTGAAAACAAAGATTTTGATAATCAAACCACGTTATAACGTTATCAAAATAAAAAAGATTGTGATACTTTGTTAATAATAAAATCCCAGATATTAAGGCTCGATCAAAATAGATTTGAAGAATTGAAATTTATAGCTGAATATTTTAATAAAATTTTACAGGATGTTGAATAACAATATTATTTAAATTGAAAGGATGTCGCACTCGCTAATCACATATATAAAAAACCCATTTTATATAAAACTTGTGGTAATCCTTTTAAATAATTCGAGCGTATCATTTCAGAAAGCAAATGTTGCTGATAACCGAATACATTTCTAATGCTCTACCAAAAGTAGAGATTAATGGAGGTACTTTAAATTATACTAAATATATTACTAAAATTCTACAGAGTGATGAATAAGATATCATTCTAATTTAGAAGAAAGTCGGAAACGCTTAACAAATTCGCAAATGACCGTGAATACAGTAGGGAATATGAAATCACATAGGAACGAAAATATTCGCGTGCAAGAACTGCATGCAACACACTTCTTGATAGAAGAAACGTCAGTGGTTCTTCTATCAACTTTTACAATTATCAAGTAATTTGGAAAACTGAGAAACAAGCAGTTGTCAGCTTATCAAGTGCAGTAGCCAAAATTATTATGCTTTATCAACTTTCATCAGCGAATGCATTTTCATCTCATAAATTGTAAATGAAATTTTGAATTTAAACGTTTACCCTATAAATATATTTGAAGTTGATCAAGCATGCATTAAGATGCCTACAACATTTGAATCTAAACGTACGAAACATATAGATATACGGCATCACTGCTTAAGAGATTTAGTAAACGATAATAGGACATCCTTATTGTGTCTACTCTAGAACAAGTGGGTGACTTGTTTATAAAATCCCTAAAAAAGAATAAGTTTTTATACTTTAGAAAAAAAAACTTAATGTAGTTGAGACTTAAGAGAATTTATTCCTATGTTGATTTATTATATTAGATAATATTCTTAGGTAATGTTAAATTGGGGGGAGTGTTGATTAATGATTTGCAATTTTACATTATCAAAGGACATTATGTTTGAGTTCTCAGAATATTTTTTAGGTATTTCATATAGTAGGAAATATGTCTGTCAAATATAAATTTGTATAAAATAAAGAACTATATACTTTCTGTACTTTTGTGATTGTGTGAGTTCATTAGAAATCTAAAGTTACTTCTGCATATAGACTAATCTTTTCATTAACTTAAGACATTTACACATAAGTCCGACAGCATACTGTATTACATACTAACAAATAAAATTAGTTAGGAAACAACAAAATTATCTATTTTCAAAGAGTTCTGAATTCAAATTAAAGTTTTTTGAACCCAATTGTGAAAGACAGTCGAATTCACAATTAGCTATTTGGCCTATGTTCTTTGAAAGGAACACTTTTGTCACCATCGTTTACAAACGATAGTTTCTAGCATTTTGGAAATACCATTAAATTGAGGGCCAAATCGATTGGCAACACTGAATGTATAATATAAACGTGCAGTATTACTTATATTTTTAAGCTTACCCGAACGCCTTGATTGGGCTTACAGCTTCAATCTCAATCAACATTGTAAGAGCAAATTCAAAACAGGAAATCTATAGAAGAGACATTTTTTTTAATGACGTTTGAGCAAAATTTAAATTTTTTATGATGTTTTATGTCCAACACGAGTTAAGGTTCGGGCCTTTAGAGCGATGTTTTTAAAAAACGTTTCCAAAACTGAACAAATTTATTTATTTTAAACAGAAATTAATGTGGAATTTTGACAACTTGTTCTTTTTTGTAAACCAAAATAATTAATTAATTGTACTAATATTACGGCGAGTAGCCTAGGTAAACAACAATGCAAAAGCTGTAATACTCAGACTGACTGCCGGGTCTTGAGCTCCCGAGCTTTTTATAATATCCTGCCCCCTCACATGGCGGTGGGAACTTACAGATCTCATGTCTGCTTTACTCTTAATTCTACACTTTATTACAATGTAACAATCTTATTTCTAGGTAATTGCGGTATGTTAACCGTCTGTGACCTGCCACCTGCAGTATCAGTGTCGTCTCGGATACAAAGTTGCATATTCGTTCTCATGAACTGTAAATAACCTGTCTGGTTTATCCTTGCATTACATTGTTGCAATTGACTTATGATTTATTTAACAATTTCTAATAATTCCTATTAGATTCTATTATTTTATATATAGGTAAATTGCGGGATACATAACTCGCGTGGAACGTAATTAAACGTTTTACACATTTTTTCAGTAAGATAAAATCTTTACAATTTTTCATTCCGCCTTCTATGCATGATTGTATATATTCCTAACTTTTCTGTAAATTTAGTTTTCCTTTTTAGAATACCTTTGGATGAACACAGCTCCCATAGTTTTTTATATATTGATACGTTTTTAAGTATTGAAACCTCTTGGTTTACAATTAATTATGATTCAAAATTAATTGAAAGTCAAATTGTTTTCGAGGTACTTGTAGGAAGAACCACTGTCTTAAAGTAAATATCGTTGTTTTGAATTACTAACTCCATCTTCATCATTCCATTCCACACGTACGTGTCCATTTGACACATTTGAATTGATTTCTGAAGTTTATGAAAATAATAGCGTAAGGATGAGGATCACTACCGAAGCATTTGTTTACACTCGATTCAATTTATGTAATAGAGAAGCAAACAATCTATTCTTAGAAACACTTCCTAATAGTTGTTGTCTCCATATTGTCTACAAAAATGAGTTTCTATTTGGTTAGTCTAATTGTGAAATAAGAAACCCCCAAAGATTGAAAACAGCACGGAGTGGCTATAGGCGTAAAGTTTACATAAAGAAGTTAGCGTTCAGTAATCAGTAAATATAATTAACGGCACATTACAGAATAAATCAAACCAAAAACTCTCCAAGAAACTTTTAGTCAGTTTTATGCGACTTACAGTTTGCAAATCTTTCCTATCGATTTAGACCTTGTTGTAGAATACCCGACATTACGTTAGATAATATGCCTTTCATGTTTTACATCTAATGACAGTAATTTAATCGATCGTCCTTTACTTTATCATAACGAGAAAACTTTTATCTTAAACATCTAAAATTTTTGCTAAACGTCATTTTAATTGCTTTGAAATCGTGTCTAAGTTAATACGGCTTCACGAAATGCTTTCAAAAAATGACACTAAGGCTAGTAGTAAAAACTAAACCTGTACAAAAGTAATGACGTGATTAGATATGGGTTACTGGTGATCTAGTTTGTGCTTTTATGATTTGTTGCCATAGTTTTAGTTCTTGGATGTCAAACATAATTTGTAAGCTATGTTGTTGAATAAAGTTTTATTTAGGTTTAATTTACATCAATTTATTCAACAACATTCTTAATGGAAAACTTACAAGAGTATTTGAGATCTAGTTGTCTCGATGCTGACCCTAATTCCTGCTCTGCGTATGATGATTGAATCTATTGGAAACGAACTTAATAATTTTCTAGTTACACAGATTAGAGAACTAACTGAAGGATTTATATTACACTTTATGGTAAATCACGTGCCTCCCAATATTTCAAAAATGGTGATTGCAAAACCATGTCTGAAGCTGCCCTGAGAAAAATAGCAAGCTAGATGGTCCGTAATCCAGTAACACCCTTCCTTAAAGTTTGATAAAAACAGGATATAGTGCTGTGGGTACGAAACAGTCTTCTTAATATTGCTAAATGCACAATTCTGGGCTATGCTGTAAAACATTTAAGTATTCATGACGTCAGAAAATTATAACCTCACAATGAATCCTCAGCACTCTGCTTAGCATTTGAGAATACCCTGATTTTGCCTGTCGACGCTAAGTATAAAATAAAACAATCCTGCTGAATGCTACTGTTTTTTTATCTTGCAATATGTGGCAAGCGTCAAATAAGAAAACCCTAAAAAAATGTCAGTAAGTTAACTCCAATTTAAAAAGATGATTTGGGTGGATCAGTCTGCTATTAAGGATGCTACAGAAATATAAATTGAACCTATAGACCTCTTCTGTTGTGCAGTTTGTTGATACTTTCTCTGCCAGCACATTACGCATGCAATACAGGTGAAGCACATGATGGAGAACCATTCCTGTAAGTTAATAGTAAAAGTAAATTTAGTTTGGTGGACACATATAAACCGTCTTTTGTATACAGGGTAGACAAGAAAATATTAAAAAGTACTACTGCCCTACAAATAGATACAAAATTAAAGCACCGTTTGTGCAAAACACGGTTAGTATTGGCTTTGATTCAACAACAATTTTTAGAAACAGCAATACCCATAATCTTTTCATTTTCCATTCCATATACATATACATATATGGGATAAAAATGATAATATTATAGATACTGCTGTGTCTAAAACTTGTTGTTGAATCAAAGCCAATAAATACTAACAGTATTTTTCACAAACGGGGCTTTAATTTTGTAACTATTTTTACAGTAGTAGTGCTTTTTGATATCTTCTTTTCTACCCTGTATACAAAGGACGGTTTATATGTGAGTAGATGGAAACTGGAAATACTGCCGCCTCATTTCCACCAGAATCCCTCATTTCCACACTCATCTGGCCCAAATAGTTTTCTTCAACTAACCATTTTTCATCTTTCGAGATAAATATATCTTGTTTGGTATCAGTTAATATTAGAATTTTCTCAGCTATCTGAATTTTTAGGAATTTTTTAGATTGCATCCACCCCTCAAGGAGCTACCCTAATTTTAAGATTTTTGTACCAGCAGCAGCGATTTCCGACCGTCCGCATAAATTTTTTATACATGCGATACATCAAATTAGTCTAAAATTTTACGCAGAATCCGAATCTGCAAACAGATTTAAAATCGGACCACCCCTGCAAAGTTATAGCCCCTTTAAAGCTCTAAAACCTTTAAATTTTGCTTTTTGCTCTATAAGCAAACCTAACAAATAGTTTTCTTCGTCTAACCATTGCATCTTTCGAGATAAACCTATCTTGTTTGGTATCAATTAACAATAGAATTTTCTCAGCTACCCGAATTTGTAGGAATTTTTTTAGATAGCATCATCCCCAAGGGAGTTACCCTCACTTTAAGATTTCCTACGTGTTGCAATTTCTGAGCGTTCTTATAAATTTTTTAGTCATGCAATACATCGAATTAGCCTAGAATTTTACGCAGAATTTGAATCTGCAAACAGATTTAAAATCGGACCACGCCCTGCAAAGTTACACTTTAAAGCTCCCAAATCTTTTTAAAATTTTTGTTCATTTATGACATATGCTTTAACCAAACATCTCCAAAAATCAAAAACCGTGAAGATTTTAGAAATGAATCCTTCTTGGCCCATAAGTGTTTAATATTCAAAACCATTTTTCAAACGGTGATGCACTGTTTTTTTAGAATATTCAAAACCATAACTTTTTAAATTTTAAACAGTTATCAAGGTCTGGTTTAACATTTTTTAATAACTATGCACGTCATAATTATATTCTCAAATGCTTGGAAAATACAAGTGTTAAGGAATTAATTCCTTAACGATTATGAGCTACCTAAATTACATCTTTAACATTTTTAATAACTATGCACGTCATAATTATATAGTCAATGCTTGAAAAATACAAGTCGTTTCGAATTAATTTCTTAACGAGTATGGGCTACCTAAATTACATATGAAAGCTGTATATAATTTCTTTTCTTGGACTTTCTATTAATTATGTTTGTGCATTAAAATTGATGTATAATTACTGGGGATTCACACAAGGTACTTTCTAGCAACCAGCATCGACTACGTATTTAGGGAAATACAAATTTTAAATAAACACTTTAAACCTTTACTAAGGAGGACATGAGTAACGGCCTCTTTCTAAACTCCTACAAGATCACTCGACTTACTACCTCGAGAGTCCTTTTTCTGTTATTATATTTGTAGGAGGGGTGGTGTGCTTTGACAAGCATAAGACCTCTGAACCAAAAATTAAGTTTTACGTTATCTTTTCTTAAATTTTTTCTTAAAACAATATCTTATCTTAATCTTAGGTTAAATCATTAATATTTAACGTTTAAATTTCTCTCTAATAATATCTTAAAGATTTTATCTCAATTAATTAGCGTTTCAAACCACGAATGGTTTGTTCATTATCTTTATTTTTGAAGCTACCTTGGAGGTTTTTATTTTATCTAGTTACTGTATTACCATAAATATCTTGGAGATTATACCTCAATTGGTTAACGTTTTGAACGACAAATTATTTATTATCTATCTTTCTTGTCAAAACTGTCTTCGATATCTTATCGTACTTAAACAATACTTTAATCCACAAATGCTTAGGTATTTATCTTTCTTACTGCTATTATCTATGAGATGTTACTCTATCTTACCTTTACCTTAAAGTAAATAAATTATATATATATATATATATATATATATATATATCTATTTGTAAAATGCCTTCAAGAAATTATCTTATTTATTTGTTGATTCAAACCTTTGATATTTATGACCAAAGGTAGAATTCATTATTGAAACATGAAAATGCTAACTTGCGTTTTAGTTTTGCATTTGATAGGATAGATTTAAGAAATTATGTATTGTTTATGTAGTAGCATTGGCTAAGTTGTTAACATTTTTGCTGCTGCATCATATTTTGTCTTATCCTGTTAAACACCGCCAAGAATTTGTTTAGTTTAAAAAAATATCATTGAAAATTTGTATGCATTCATAAGCAAATGTGAAAATGAACCGTGTATTTATATTTATAGTAAATTTAAAAGTTAGTTTTAAGTGTTCGAGCGGTTGGTGCGAAGACAAACAAAACCTTTGCGCGTTTTAAGTTAGGTAGACTTAAAATCGGGTGGCTACTCATTTCCATTTCTTGGTATCGCAAGTATGGCTACGGTTTAAAAAAATCAAGTAAAGCCTATAGACAAATTTAATTTAAGTTCTCCGTGCAGCATGTGAGTTCTCGTACAAAGAGACGTTCTTATTTTTATTTGTTTTTCTTTTTGTAGCTTCAAAGCGATTGTTGAACCTTATTTTTAAATGAGGCTTTACATTTTATTTTACTATTTCATCTTAAGTGATTTTAACACCCAGTATGAGAGAGTTTTCCTTTCACATCCTTATTTTACGCTTTTACGTGTAAGTTCCACGATTATTAGTTTCTCACGCATTTCAGAACATTATCCTATGCGTTGTGGTGAATTAACCGCAAACATGGTGCTTCCAGGCGATAAGAATGCAACTGTATTGAACGGTTTTAGAGGTAGTAGCGTGGAAAATGGTGGGAGATGCTACAGCGTGTGAGAATTAAGACTCTTAAAGGCGGGGACTTAAATATCGACGTTTGACAAAGACGGACGTGCATGAAGTTCCGAGTTCAGCGAAGTGATTCCATTTCCTGTCTGTAACCATTCCCGTATATGTATAGATTATGTTGGTTTCGTCAAGGACAGCTCGACCGCGTTGAAAAAACCTCAGCCGAAAGCCTACCCCTAAGACTCAGGTAGCAGCCGTGGCATTAGTAAAAACTCTATAAGTTCCAGGCTTGTTGTATTAGTTTGTGTACTTTACTGGCGGCGATTACCTATGCAACTTAATTGGTAGACGTAGCCTTTTTACGGCAGGGTTATGCATGCTTAATAACGTCGGAGAAGTTAAATTTCGCTTAATTTCTACCAAACTACCGTAAACGTAACAACGGGGAACTTCTTTACAAACATCTTTCCTAATATGATACGGCTAATATTAGATTCTTAAATATAGACAGGGTACGGCCATAAATAACTTCGACCTTCATTCATAACCTTCTAATTCTTGTTGAATTGCAAGCGCTTGTTTTAGTATAGACATTGGAGTTTAGCGTGTTTCAGAAACATTTCGTGAACGCGTGTTAAATTTAGAAACCTGTTTTGTTTACATGAGGACAGTCGACAAACGCATACATCACCTGCTGTCAACGATCCTGTTTAATTCGCTGAAGATATTTTTATTTCCTAGAATAAGTTACTCCAAATTTAGGTTCGATCAACTTAATAATGTTATTCAGCACTTTGTATAAGGATTCGGATTCCTTATTGATAATTTTTAGTTAAGTTAGTTAGTTTTTCTCCATACGATTCCTGGAGTTTGTTCATTGAATGACTTGCATATATTATTTAACTATTAATTTGGGGTTCAGATTCTACGTCGATCCGAATCCCCTGTTTGATAAGAGCTTGTTTTATTGGCAGTGCTTAGTTACTACCCATCCAGGTTGGTTACTTTCAATTATAGGAACACTTTGGTTCCACTAATTTAACAACTTCATGTTGGACTTAAGCATGCTGGGAACGACTACTTTCTTTTGAAGCCACCTGGAGGTTTGTTGTGTTTGATGTATCTACGGACAACAACACTCATCAGGTATTTATGAAAACTAAAGCTATACTCGAGAAAATTTGTAAATAAATGAACATTTTGAATTCACTGCATGAACTCATAAAACGTACCTAGAGTACGTCTGTAGGATTACATTAAGAATTTTTGATGTATTTGATTTTTAATATTTGCTTAAGAATGTCTATCATTGACGTGTAATGAAAACGTATGTATGTAGTATAGTTGAAAACACAGCCGCGAAATATTGTATAGGCCTTTATATATTTATTTCTTTCAATTAATGTGAAGGTGTAGTTCCAGTACTGTTGTAACAAATTATTTTGCAATTACCTAGAGGCGTGATTGAAAATTCAGATCATTTAATATTCGATTTTAGAAACCTTCCTCTTAGCTAGCAGGTTTAAATAGGTCTATTAGTGTTTTTATGGTTAACGTTTGTATATATTTGAGCAATGGTGTACAAAACGATTTCCCATGTGAATTTTAAGTCAGAAACACTCTCCTGATCTCAGGTTTAGGCTCCCTACTGTTATTGTTTCTGGGCTTTTACCTAGAAATCCTGCGAGATTACATGGCGTCCAAGATACTTCCCGATCAAGGTATATTTCACACATGATAGCATTCCGAAAGCCTCTTAGTA
>JARFIW010001770.1:0-143370 GCA_036346225.1 Platerodrilus igneus | reverse complement strand
TACTCCTCTTCAAACACACTACCTGTCCTACTAAATTATTCGGCAACCATTTTTGTTAGTACAGTCGAGGTTTTCGGTATTTTAGAGAAACAAAATTTTTAGCTAGGTACTTCACCGAGTTTTGAAAGAACCGTCCCTGGTATCGATGCTAGTAAATATCGGGGCATGTGTTATGAAACTTTATTTCATTTGCCTTGGGGTTCACTGGGAGGGTTGAGCGTGTTAATTTGGCGCCCAGCCTAGTGGCTTTTTGTTGTGAAAAAATTTAATTAATTAGATAGTTTGTTGCTTCATAAAAAATTTTAAATTATCCACAAAAAGCTTTCAGCTTGTATCTATTATATAAACGGATAAATTTGGCTAATGTAATTGCATTTAAAAAAACATTGCCTTTTATTGCATTTCTTTATATATAATTTATCTTACATTCCATTATTAAAGAATGTTAGTTCTACATTGCTGGATTTTTAGACTCAACTAATTATGGCAGCCATTTTGATGCTCTGCATTGTTGATTTTAAAAGTTGTTCAAGATTCTTTTAGTTTTTTAAATTAATTTCGTGAATTGGTTAATTAATTGTGTAGGTAAATGCCGTCTTTACGTTAATGTAAGCAAGATTTATTATAATTCGTCAATACTTTGCTTAACCTCAAAAAATTTCCAAAAATTTCCACGTGGTATCTTAGAAAAATTTTCCCTATAAATTAGAGTATATTTCGTGCCTTGGAATTCGCGTCATATTATAAAATATTTTGTCCTTGTTAAGTGGTAATTGAAACTTTCTAAAAGCTTAAAATTACGATTTTAAAATCTCGCTTCTTGATGGAATTTCATAAATTTCGTTTTTACCATATCGTGTCTCGTTATATTTGTGATTTAGTAAAGATTTTCTTGTTGTAGTTATCTATTCAAATACCTAATTTCTGTGAGTTTTTTTGGTAATAATATCAAATTTATCTATTCGTTTAACTGAGAAATTAACCATATTTGACTGAACCTGTCGTTTGAAATAATATGAATCACGTAAACTAGCACCTAAATTTACCTTTTGTATAATCACTCGAGTAATCTCTTCGTTAATATATGAATTGCAAGATTTAAATGGTAAACATCAAGAACGTTGGCATATTACAGACTTAAAACCGTTTTCATTTGCCCCTAACGATTAATATAAAGTTACGTTTGCCTTCATACCTTTATCTAAACATACTTATCTTTGGTTTCCGATCTTTGTTTCGTCCAAGTTTTTTTAGCTTTACCTCCACTACTTAAACATTATCTACTTATCGAACTCTCTTGTATCTAAATAAGTAATAACACTTTAACCTAAAACCTTTTAAACCCTATTATGCCCTCATAGTCTACTGCTTTTGACAAGTAGCCTCCCATGTTACCTAGTACAATTTCCTTTATATGATGATTACATACAAATATACCGAATTTTACTTTCAATTCTTATCTTTATTTGGTTATTATTTCAAAATCTACTACTGTTATTAACATGGTTGACTTATGTTTCGTCAAAGCAACCCAGCGAATCAATACGACCTGTCCTAAGCGGATGTCTAGGGCTTAGGCTTTGCTCATGGGTTACACATAGGATCGCTACCTATGCCTCTGTAGTAAAAAGTCAGTTTCCGCAGTTGCCAATACAGAGAATTCCTATTCGATGTCTTTTCTTACACATATAGTTCAATCATTTTTTATATTTCCGTTATTAATCATTTTTATATTATAGGAATGCTAAGCCATTCTTTTGTTTTTTCCGAACGTGTTGGTAAGAGGCTATGGCCTTTTTGTTTTAATATTATTCCTTATCTCATTGCTGTACCGAAATTCCCTATGTTTCTCTTAAAATAACAGTCTATTGTATAATTACCGGTGGGTTTATGGCAGTCGTGTCTTTGAAGTTATCGTGCTGTAGAGTAAAGTTGTTTATGCTATCTTTGTTTGATCTTCTTATCGCAGCGGCTGTGCTCTGTAGGAAGATGATTTCTTTAACTTTTATTTGAAATTTAGTTGTTTTCAGGCATCTATGTGATGATAAAAGTTTATCGTAATGTTAATATCGCAGGTGGTCCTTTAGACCAATCTGTCTCAATAGGGACACTTTCTTTCCTCAACTGCCTCGCTAGGATGCTTATCTAAAATCTCTACTGTATTTTTATCCCGCTATCTCCATTTCAATTCTTAATGTTTCCTTTGGAGGACCTGCCTTAGGGACCAAGACAATCGTCCATCGCATAAGAGGGGTATTTCCCCATTCCGGGCTACCGACCACACTTTGGCTCGTTGAGTAGTGTAAGGTTATCCACCGTTTCTCTATCACTTTTTGCTCAATGCGAGCCCTTCCTCTCATCTCTTCTACCTGGGTTGTTACATAGCTTCTAACCTCCCATTCCCCTCTTTCATCGCCCTTATTCCTCGTCATCCCTTTTATTTTTCGAAGTCGTTGCATGGCTCGGGGGTTCTTACTTCACTACATTGAGCCGTAGGCATGGAAGACTTCCGTCTAGCCGTGCATCGCCACTGTCTACCGTCGATATATGGGGACAGTGAACGTTGTTATTGTCTTGGCTTCGCCGCCTGTCTACTTGACACCGGGGTGCAGGGATGCACCCCCGAGCGAATTGGTCTCGCATGCGTTCAAGTGAACAAGCTCGTTTCACGGAGATCCCCCGTTCTGGAGGATATGTTTAAGAAACTCCCAAATGTAAGTCTCCCTCCCCATTGTCTTGTTATTACATATATAGGAGGTGCGGTGTGCCTCGCGAAAGAGGTCCCCGAACCAAAAATAGGTTTTACGTCTCAAAAAAAATTCTGTTATCGTAATATTTTATCGTACTTTAAGTTTTAAGTAAACCATAAGTATCTAGTACCTATCGTTTATTATAGTGTCTTAAGGATTTTATTTTATTGACTTATTATATAACCATGATTGGTTAATTATCTTTTTTTTTGAAAATATCTTAGAGACATTACCGTACCTTATCTACGCTTTAACTCATAGATGGATAGGTGTTTATCATTATCCTTGTCCATATCTCTGAGATATCATACTTACCGTGCCGTTACCGATAAGTCAATTACCAATATCTTGTTTTAAAACAAAATACTTTGAGAAATCACTTTATTAATTTATTGTTCGGAACCTTTGGTATTCATGGCCAAAAGTAGGACGTACTATTATTGTGTAAAGGAGCAAAATCGCACCTTAGTACTTGATAGGACAGGTTAAGATTATGATGTTTTAACTGCGGTAGCATTGTTAATTTGTCAACGTAGCGTTATAGCTGTCGTATTATACTTGCCTTATTTTGCTGAAACTACTTTAAATTGATTTAGCTTTTGAAAACGTCTTTAACGAGACAGGTGAAATTTGCAGGCATTCATAATTAAACATGCAATCAAAACCTTTGTAATTAGTTTTATAGTGTAGTAATAGGTTTGTGAGTCTCATGCTTCCGACGGAATATGTGCGGTTGGTGGTGCAACCAATAAGATCTGTGCGCACTCAGCTCGAGTAAGCCTTAACATCGAGGAGCTGCTTAATTCCGTTTCCTGGTATTGCAACATTTGCTACGGTTTAAAAAACCAGATTGCGCCTATGGACAAATGTAGGTTAGGTCTCCGTGAATATATAAGCTCTCGTACAAAGGGACTTTTTTCTTTTTTGTTTTCTTTTTGAAGCTTTATGTCGATCGTTACGCTTTATCTTAAAGCTAAAAATTAGATTAATTAATGTAAAGTTAGGGACTTTTTTTAGAATTTGGAAGAGTCCCGGTTAAATATTGGAATTCTGTTGACGCTGTTAATCCCTGGGATTATTAACGTTCACACGAACCTTGACGTCATTCATCTTCCCACGAACACAGGGGAAGTACGCCAATCTCATTTGGAGAGAAGAGACATTTAAGGCGAGGACCGCCGCTTAGCTCATCAGACTTATAGTAACAACTTCCAAGATATCGTACCATTACCGGGCAGTGCTGTTTGAGTGCATTACCGTTCCAACTTTTTTACCTCATCCCTATTGTCTCGTCAGTGAAGCCCTACCAACCGGAGTCGGCGCAGCAACCCACACCAGGACAAAAGCCGAGAAAACCGCCCCTGAGATCAATGCCAGTAAATATCGGGGTAAGTGTTTTAAAACTTTATTTCATTTGCCTTGGTGTTTCCTTGGAGAATAGAGCGTGAAACCAAGTTGGTTTATTATTAAGTACAAATCTCTTTTGGGTTATTCTACAAATGCTATTCAAATATTATAAACCGGCAAAACTATTTCCTAAAAATTCTCAAACAAGGAATTCAGTGCTATATATTACAATTTGGTTTAGTAGGAAATTGTATACACAGCAATATATTCAAACCAAGAACAGCTGATATTTGGAACTATTTTATTGAAGCTATATATTGTTTTAAGGGTGTCATCATTACAAATTTCGTAAATATAGTTAGTTACATTTAACAGTTGTTTAATTTAAGCTAATTGAAATCTTTTACCACATGAAGATATTTTACAGTTAATGGAGATATTTTGAGCGTCCGTTGGATTCTTATATAGGTATATAGGTATATAGGTATATAGGTATATAGGTATATAGGTATATAGGTATATAGGTATATGGGTATATAGGGTATATAGGGTATATAGGGTATATAGGGTATATAGGGTATATAGGGTATATAGGGTATATAGGGTATATAGGTATATAGGTATAGGTATATAGGGTATATAGGGTATATAGGGTATATAGGGTATATAGGGTATATAGGTATATAGGGTATATAGGGTAATATAGGGTATATAGGGTATATAGGTATATGGGTATATGGTATATGGGTATATAGGGTATATGGGTATATGGTATATAGGTATATAGGTATATAGGGTATATAGGGTATATAGGGTATATAGGGTATATAGGGTATATAGGGTATATAGGGTATATAGGGTATATAGGTATATAGGGTATATAGGTATATAGGGTATATAGGTATATAGGTATATAGGTTGTAACAATTTTATTTTCGCATTAAAATCTCTGCATTAAAGGTATAACGAATGTTAAAACACCTTTATTAACTAAAGTAATAATACGTGTAACAATCAAATTTTGCATTAATACAGTATCTAGAGTCGTTAGTCTATTTGTTTCGGAGGTCGGTGTATTCCACAGCCACAGGCACGCGCGTGAGAGGATTGACAACCCCTCGGAACCCTCCCACCATGCAAGAACGCGGCAGGGGCACTCGTCGATAGGTAAAAGCAGCGACAGCATGCATTCGAAGAGAATGGCGAGTGACCTCGGGTCGCATTAATTGTGTAACACACTTCCTGAGTAACGGTTGGTATTGTATATTCGTTATCATAGTATCTAATTTAAAATTTGTTTAGCGCAACTACGACTTACAAACTACGCAACGAAAATTATATTTATAACTAAGATTAGACCATGGAAGATTACGCTACAAAATTTATGCAACTTTGAATCAATGTAAAAAACCCAATTCGCTTCGACACCTGTATTTAAAGCATGGAAAGCAGGAATAATTAGCTGCAGACTCCGCACGGCGATGCAGTTCCCAATCTAGCCAAGGACAGCAGCCTAGGGTTTGGTTCGTAATAGCTTTAAGATTTCCTCAGTGCTTCCTTCTAAAAGCACGTTATTTCGTTTTGTTTTATAGAAGCACAAATTTGTTATTCAGTTTATCTGTAGCTAAGCTGGTTTTCTCCAGTATCAAATTTAAATTTCACTTAGTTTCGTAGATATGTGACTACACGTGGCTTCAGCATAAACTAACAGCTGCGGCTACGTCACCTGTTTGTTTGAAATATGCCGTCAACAATTGCACAATTGCAAGCAGATGTTTAGTATTACATTACTACCACCTTTGATAAAATTAGAGAATATCTTTGTGAATATTTTGACTTCAAATCGATTTTAATACTGTTAACTTAAAAAGAAAGTTTTGTATATTAATTTGTAAATGACCTACACAGATCTGATTGGGTTAGAAAACCTTAGTATAACCAGTCACACTGGGTTGTAATATATTTGAGTAAGAATCAAGTTGATAAACTTTACAATAATTCTTCAAGTAATTCAAGTATTCATTTTATTTTATTGCATTAAATTTTATTTACAGAAACAGAAAGAATTCTTTCTAGTAAATTTATAATCCACGCTTAAAGTCTTTTATTCTGATCTAGTTGGATCAGACCTGATAAACAAAAAGCAATAAGAGTTCAATTTTTATGGTACCCTTATGTAGGAAACATTCTTTTGCATTTTAGATATATTTGAGGGACACAAATAGTGTTCCCATTTTTATGTGACTTAATTATTATTTTTCCTTAGAGGAACAGCGTCTTATTCTGTTAAGACAGGTTTTTGTCAGCGAAGGCGATCTTTTTTCTTTGGGTCTCCACGTCCGCCCTTAGAAATTAGCCATGCCATTTACTTGAATCAATCTGGACTTGGTGGCGCCTGTTTGTTATAGTTTGAGTGTGACCCCCACAGATTTCGACTTACCCCCATTGCTCATAGCTCTACCCAAGGAATAGACCCTAGTTACGTCGGAAGACTTTGTTTTGCAGACACCTAACTTGGAGCATGGTGATTATAAAGTAGTGTCGGCCAGAAGTATAGAAAAGCGTTTCACTAGCGCCCATGCGTGAGGCTAGCGGACCAATTAGAGAGGAAAAATCGTTACAAGGTATATGGGTATATGGGTATAGTTAGGTATATATGGGTATATGGTATATGGGTATATGGGTATATGGGTATATGGGTATATGGTGTAGTATAGGTATATGGGTATATGGTATATGATGGTATATGGGTATATGGGTATATGGGTATATAGGTATAGGTATATGGGTATATGGGTATATAGGTATATGGGTATATGGTATATGGGTATATGGGTAGTATGGGTATATGGGTATATGGGTATATGGGTATATGGGTATATGGGTATATGGGTATATGGGTATATGGGTATATGAGGTATATGGGTATATGGGTAGTATATGGGTATATGGGTATATGGGTATAATGGGTATATGGGTATATGGGTATATGGTAGTATATGGGTATAATAGGGTATATGGGTATATGGGTATATGGGTATATGGGAAGTATGTATAGGGTATATGGGTATATGGGTATATGGGTATATGGGTATATGGGTATATGGGTATAGTATAGGGTATATGGGTATATAGGGTATATGGGTATATGGGTATATGGGTATATGATATGGGTATATGGGTATATGGGTATATATATATGGGTATATGGTATATGGTATATGGGTATATGGATATGGTATATGGGTATATATAGGGTATATGGGTATATGATATGGGTATATGGGTATATGGGTATATGGGTATGATATGGGTATATGGGTATATGGGTATATGGGTATATGGGTATATGGGTATATAGGGATATATGGGTATATGGGTATATGGGTATATTAGGTATATAGGGTATATGGGTTATATGAGGTATATGGTATATGGATATATGGGTATATGGGTATATGGGTATATGGGTATATGAGGATATATGGGTATATAGGTATATGGGTATATAGGTATATGGGTATATAGATAGGGTATATGGATATATGGATATGGGTATATGGGTATATAGGGTATATGGGTAAGTATGGGTATATGGGTATATGGGTATATAGGTAAGGTATATGGGTATATGGGTATATGATATGGGTATATAGGTATATGGGTATATGGTATATGGATATGATATGGGTATATGGGTAATATGGGTATATGGGTATATGGGTATATAGGTATATGGTATATGGGTATATAGGTTAGTATGGGTATATGGGTATATGGGTATATAGGTATATGGGTATATGGGTATATGGGTATATGGGTATATGGGTATATGGGTATATGGGTATATGGGTATATGGGTATATGGGTATATGGGTATATGGGTATATGGAGGATATGGGTATATGGTATATGGGTATATGGTATATAGGTATATGGGTATATGGTATATGGGTATATGGGTATATGGGTATATGGGTATATAGGTATAGGTATAGGTATATAGGTATATGGGTATATGGTATAGGGTATATAGTATATGGGTATATGGGTATATGGGTATATGGGTATATAGTATATAGGTATATGGGTATATAGGTATATGGGTATATAGGTATATGGTATATGGGTATATGGGTATAGATAATGGTATATGTATAGGTATATAGGTATATGGGTATATGGGTATAGGTATAGGGTATATGTATATGGTATATGGGTATATGGGTATATGATAGGTATATGGGTATATGGGTATAATATAGGTATATGGTATATGGGTATATGGGATAAGGGTATATGGGTATATGGGTATATGGGTATATGGGATATGGGTATAGGTATATGGGTATATGGTATATGGTATATGGGTATATGGGTATATGGTATATAGGTATATGGGTATATAGGTATATGGGTATATGGGTAAGTATAGGATATAGGTATATGGGTATATGGGTATATGGGTATATGGGTATATGGGTATATGGCGTATGATGGGTATATAAGTATATGGTATAGGTATATAGGGTATATAGTAATGGTATATGGGATATGGGTATATGGATATGGTATATGGGTAATATATATGGGTATATGGTATATAGACTATATGGGTATATAATATATGGTATATAAATGGGTATATGGGATATAGTATATGGGTATGTATATAGGTATATGGGTATATAAGGTATATGGGATATGGGATATAGATAAGTATATGGGTATATGGTATATGGTATATGGGTATATAGGGTATATGGGTATATGGGTATATGGGTATTATAGGTATATGGGTATATGGGTATATGGGTATATGGGTATATAGGATATGTATATGGGTATATGGGTATATGGGTATATGGTATATGGGTATATGGGTATATGGGTATATGGGTATATGGGTATATGGGTATATGGGTATATGGGTATATGGGTATATAGTATATGGGTATATGGGATATAGTAATGGGTATAGGGTATTGGTAATGGGTATATGGGATATGGATATAGTATATAGGGTATATGGTAAGGTATATAAGGTATATGGGTATATAGGTATATTATAGGTAATATTATTAAGTATATGGGTATATGGAGTATATGGGTATATGGGTATAGGGTATATAGGTATATGGGTATATGGGTATATGGGTATATGGGTATATAGGTATATGGGTATATGGGTATATGGTATATGGTATATGGGTATATGGGTATATGGTATATAGGGTATATGGTATATATGGGTATATAGGTATATATATGGGTATATGGGTATATGGGTATATGGGTATATGGGTATATGGGTATATGGTATATGGGTATATAGGATATGGGTATATGGGTATATGGGTATATGGTATATAGGTATATGGGTATATAGGGTATATGGTATATAGGGTATATGATATATAGGTATATTAGAGAAATAAGTATATAGGTATATTTTGTGGGTTCCAAAATATTTAAGGTACAAAATTTTTGTTAAGTAAATTAGCTACTAACACGCTTTCTCATTTACTGAATATACAAGTTTTCGTCTATTATGTCTATTGAATCTGTTGAATTTTATATAAAAGTAAAGAAACTCTCTTTGTTTCCTAAGTTCGACCTGGATATTTTATAAATTATCATTTACATTGTAAGTATAAAATGGTTTTGACATTCATAGATACATTGAGATATCTTCCAGGGATTTTTACCATTCTCGGGAAATGATGTAAACAGGCGCTCTTCAAATATCGACGTTTTCTACTCTAATTGGATGTAAGGCACCAGCAGGTTTGAATAACTTCAAATCGAAAAGTAGGAAAATGTTCTGGAATAAAGGGATATATATATATATATATATATATATATATATTACAGGGACAGTTTAATGCCGGACTTCACGAACGCGAGCTTCAGTGTAGTGTACTAATTGTTTGTTTCCCCCTTATTACATTTTCCTTTAGAGCATTACAGCGATCATTAATAGACAATAATGTTATAAAATTTGACTAAGATAGGATTACCATGACTCTGAAAGGAGTTTCGTCGCGAAAGGCCATGAACGGTAAGTATTTATAACGTTATAATTTGTTAGAAGTATTAAAGTTTGTATGACTGAGGTTTAGAAGTTGAATAAGGGTGTTGAGGTTTAAGAGTAGTAATGGCACTGGAACTCATGGGTCGTTTTTACTGATGTAACATTGTCTTATAAAATATCTCGATTGGTTTCTTTCTCTCTTTCTTTTGATTAATAACAAAATTTACTGATTGCATTGTGAACTATGTGTAACCTAAATTGAGAGTAACGTTATTCATTGTGTCTATTAAAAAATTTAGAATTTTATCATTACAAAGATGGCAGAATATAATACTTACATTGGCTGAATAACAATTATTACCTAAACTAAGAACATTGACTCCATTAGCGAACTGAAAAATATCTTCACAAATTTGTAATTGAATAAGTTCTCTTAAGTACTAAAATAAAAGTTGGAAGCTTTCTTTAGCGTTTTTAAAATTTTTAGAAGAATACATTTCATTAGAATTATGTTGCCTTTTGTAACGTTTGTTTAGTTATAATTTGGAATAAATTGCGTGCGACTTTTAGTGGTTTAGTTTTGTACTAGTCCGCGTAAGCTGTTGTGAAATACTTTAAAATAACACACGAAATGTTAATTTTTCGTATTCAGACATATTTTTTTGAAGTGATAATGAGTTCCTTACTATAGCTAATGGTTTAAAATTGCTACTTTTTCTGAATGCCTTAACGTTATATACATATATCCCGATATCATGCTTTAAACTTTTGTACTCAATAACGTTTTCAGATTTTGTGTTTATCGCGTAACCTATAAATAATTAATTTTTGTAATTAGCCTTGTATAGATTAATTTATTTTGAAATACCACTGCATTTATCTTAACACATTTTGTAAATGACTTCTACTCATCTGCAATTTACCTTTGTCAAATAATCTTCTCTTCTTTTTTACATTAAAGTATACCCATCGTTTATGTAAATAGTCGTAAGGTAAATACTCGTTATTTATAAGTCTTTAAAATATTTACTTTATGGTAATTTTTATTTATTCATTTATGCTTTTGATGTTTAATAATCATTGTTTCCCATTTGAAAACCAAGTTTACCTTTGGAGGAAGAGCAAATGCGTGTGTACAGAACCATCGCCGTGGGATGTTACGCCGTAACCAAATTATCCGAAATTTATTTTGTATGCAAGCTATTTTTATTTAATGTTTATACAATGTAATTTATCTGTCGTTGGAGAAACTTGTAGTTCAAAATAAATTCACATATATTTATTTAAATAGATAAAACGAGTTAGTTGTTCTAAATTTCTTTATTCCTTTAATATCTTGTTTTCATCTTTTCGTTTCTATGTTGTTTTTTATCTGTACAATATAGCTTTAATTTTTAACTTTTCTTTTCGCTTCTTAGATATTTAAAGTATCTTCATTAACTTCTCTAATATTTTCTCCATCACCATTTCCTCTATACATTTCTCCCCCTACCGCCATTTATAATTGTTATATCTTTGGGATGAATAACGCAATAAATCTTTAAGACTTGTGGTAACTAATGTTAAGTAGATGCTTTCCAAATAGCATGGAAGTCCAAAACCATGTTTATGTTGGAAAAAAGCAATATTCGCAGTAGTAAAGGCAGGAAATTTCTATTTCTTGTGTTTTCGTTCTGTAGTTTTCACTCATTATCCTAATCTATTCCCTTCCCCTTTTCCTTTATTTGTGACCTAAGCTTCATTGCATTTTTTCTTTTTTGTCTAACATAATGGTGGGACGCTGACGCTTCTTTTATATCGTTCTTGATTTTAGCGGTATGAATTTACTGTATATAACTTTCTCTTACCGACTTTTGATGTCTTTGGGTCGAGTATATATACTTTACTAATAGCGGCGCGTGTGTTTTGTTTTTGTTTATTTTGTTAGGCAAGGAGACCTTCAGACTCTCAGTTACTTTTATTTGAGGATCTCTCTCTCTCTCTCTCTCTCTCTCTCTCTCTCTCTCTCTCTCTCTCTCTCTCTCTCTCTCTCTCTACTTTTTCTCTTCCGTAAGACGCTTGTCCAAAAACTTAAATTTTTCACATCCTGCTATCTCCTTCTCCGCCTAATTTTTCCTCTGACGGACTTACCTCAGGTACTAAAGACTAACGTCTGTCACATAAGAGTGGCGCTCCCCCATTCCGGGCTACTAACTCCACTTTGGTGAGTTAAGTCGCACTTTACTATCCACTTCGCTTACTGCATTTTATTCAATGCGAGCCCATCCTCTTCCCATTTCGTCTCGGAAGCTACTAGAGATTCCAACCTCCATCTTTTAATACTTTTCCTTATATCTATCTACCTTTTCTCTTAGTCGCAGTATGGTCTAGGGACCAGACAATCGACGGCAATAGGCCATGCTGTGCGGACCTCGTCATCAGTCATGTGTCGTCTCAGTTCTTGTCTTTAACGGTGTCAGTATTCTTGTTGTCAATATGTTTGTCGATGGTATATTTTGTAGACTTCACCCCTGGGGCACAGGTAATCCTATAGCCACAGTAAACCGGTTCCGTGTGCGTTCAACAAACGGGTATCGCTTCCAAACCCTCCATTTGGGCACAAGAAACTTCTATTTTAACGATCCCGCGGGACTATTCCTTGAATTTAGTTTTAAATATATCGATAGGTGGAGAAGTTGTTGTTTACTTTGGCCAAGGAATGTCTGCCACTGTGAGTGGTTGAACATCCTCATTAATTCATCAATGTTTTATCTTAGAATATTACCTTTATCTTGGGGTTACTTTTGATAATTATCTTAAGATTGTACCTTTAACTTGTGGTTATCTTTGGGAAATCTTGGAGTTTTACCTTTCTTTTTGTGCTACCTTTGGGAATTAACTTGGGATTTTAACTTTATCTTGGGATTATCTTTGGAAAATATCTTGAGATTTTACCTCTATCTTAAGCTTGTCTGGAAAAACTATCTTTCTGTTCCTATGATTGAGTTTTTAGGAATTTTAATTGACGTATTTGAAATCACGATTTGTATAATCCCGGGGTAAGAAAAAAATTAAAAGAAAGTACCTAACTGACATTAGATTTACAAATTGTTAGGGCAGTTAGAAAAATTTGTGTTGGTAGATTTCGTAGCAAGTCTGATTAATTACAGAAAAAATATGTTTGAGTCAGATGCCAAATACTTGTAGGTACGGTAAGTTTTGGATACTTATCTATGGTTTTGTAAATATTTTTGTAAAATATTTTATACATTAAAATGCTAATATCTAAAAAAAATTTTAAAAAATATTAAAGCTAAAATTTCTATAAATTAATAGAGAAAAATAGCTAGTTAAACTAAATTACGCCCTAAGATTTAGAATACAATTTTGAGCTGTAGAATTTAAGGTTATGGAAAGTTTCTTGTTTTCTCACAAAATGTGTTGCTGTAGGGTATTGCGGAAAATCACTATGAGCGCAATACTGAGGTTGTTTATTAAGTAGTGGCTGCTTACTTTCCGTTTCCTAATATAGTGCGGTTTGTTTTAAGAGAAATCAAATAGTGCTTAAAAACTTTATTTAATCATTTACACCTTTCAGCTATAAGTAGTTTCCCGGATGGTGAACAATAAGATCCTTTTTCTATTTTTTTCTAGTTTCGCCGCGATTGTTACGTGTTAATTGAATTAACTCATTATAGCCCTTTTCATTTATTGGATATCCAAGTTTCGTTTATTACATCTGTTGAATCTATAGTGTATTGTATAAAAGAAATGGAATTCCTTTCGTATCCTAAATTCGGCTCTGAGCATTTCAGAAATTATTAATTACACTGTAAGAATAAAATGATTTTGCATGCATAAACATATTAAAGTATCCTTCCGGGGATTTCTATCGCTCGCGGAGATATGATGTGAACACGACGTTCTTTATTCTATTTGGATGTAGGACATCAGCAGGTTTGAATAACCCAATCACGTGAGGAATGAGAAACGTTCTGGAACAATGGGGAATCATGTGGACAGTTTAGTGCCGGAGTTCACAGGCACGACTGTGGGAATCGGCAGTGCCGTTACAGCGAGCTTTAATGTAGTGTTCTAATTTTTTGTTCCTCTTTTACTACCTTTTTCTTTAAGGCACTACAGCAATCATTGGTATGCAAGAACGTTATAAAATTTCAACCAGACAGGAACACCAACCGCACAAAGTCATGAAAATGTTCAGAAAAGAGCACTTAAGTTCAACAAATTTTAATGAAGTGATATAAAAAGAAATTAAATACTAATAGGAATTTGGTCCGCTTCAAAACGACACGTAGCAAATTTTAGAAATTGATTTTTCAGAAAATACTTAAATTTGAGCATGAAATCGCTTATTTTTAAAGCTTTACCAAACTTAGAGAACAAAAAATTTTAAAATAACGCCATATAATTATTTTTGCCTACTGTTTCACCGATATTGGATACTATCTATACTTAACATATTCAAAGTGAACTTAATTCTTTATTATCATTTCCTCCATTAGAAATTTAACATAACTATACTTTGCTCATGAAAACATAAATCATTCAACAGTTTATGGCTAACTTAGTTATATATTCAGTTTGAAGGTGTACTTAATCAGGTACAAGACCGAGGATTGTAATATAATTCATGAGAATGTTAATAGGATTCTAGTATCTTGTTTGTACATTGTACTGTATATCAATAGAATAAACAAGGTTATTAATACAATAGCATCAATAGAGTTTCCTGCAGTGCAGGTGTGATTATTACAGCTACGTTTCGTAAATTTAGTTTCCGTTTGGAGTGTTGTACCAAGCTGTGTTAAACAATTGATTGAGCTTATTTATTCATACACCATTTTAAATTTAGAACTAATAATCTAGAAAGTGTATAGATTCATGGAAGTCAACTTCAGAAACTTACCTAAATACAGGACACTTTAACTATGCATCGGGACTAAAGCAAAATTATGCTAACAAATTTTATCACTTTAAAAGAACACCCGTCTTCTGGATCAGGGATAGAATAGACCTAGCAAATACCTTGTGTGTTGCTAGAGGTAATTAACCAGAGCACCTGTTCATTCGTAACTCTCAGTATCGCTTAAAAGGTACTTTATATCTCTCGGTGGAGGGAACGTGAAATTACTACCGATGTAGTTCCCCAAGAAACAAACTCAAAAAACAATAAATAAAAACAAACATAAACGTCACATGATATATATATATATATATATATATATATATATATATATATATAAATACACACACAAACATACATATATATATATACATATATATATATATACATATATATATATATATATATATATATATATATAAATTGCGGAGAAATTCTATTGGTGGAGATAAGTGGAATCACGTATTTTGTGTTTAGGGTGTTTGTATTTCAATCATGTGTCACATCACAGTGAAATAGTCTAAGGTTATTGTAATTGTTTTGTGTTAGATTGCCGGGTGTGCATCCGCTTTTGAGTGGATGTTAAAAAGGCTTGGGTTGTAGAACGTTGGTTGTTCAGGGCTCTCTTGGCTGATACTGGAAAAATATGGACGCTCAAAAGTTACTTGATCAGTATTAATCGTAAAATATTGCATTCATTTTATTCCACCGTCAGATTGGATGTACTTGTTGGACTTTAGTAGGCCAATTGAAAAGTGACTAAAATAATATTTTAGCTGTGTTGCTTATTTAAAATAAATAAAAGACGCTGCAATTAACCCACATGGTGGTAAGTGAAAACTGTGAATGTACAATTAATTATTCAAGTTTAATGTATTAGCGATCTAGGAAGGGGAGCTTGAAATACATAGTCGTCTATCAATGGTATAAAGTTGAGGGTATACAAAATTTAATTTGGAGACCTGGATCTTTATCAATCACGAGGTGCTGTAGTAGCATCAACACAAACCCGCATTCAAATAGGAAGATCTGAGTATTCGGAAGTAGGGTTAAGTTAATAGACCAGATATCTACCTGTTATAAGTCTGTCGGAGCTGCAAGTGTTTTCCATAGACGTCTCTGAAGCGCTCAGAATGAGCTTCTTGTTTCTGTTTTAGGGATAATTTTAGATTGGGGTCCAGTGAGTAAAAGGAGAAGCAATTCTACACTTACGGTGTCGAAGGATTGAATAATATTGCACTCTGTTAAGAAGGCAAAGATAGTGCAAGATAGAACATTTGGGTTTTGGCATACGAACGGTGGGTGCAGGTAAAAAAAAAATTAATTATAAGTGGAAATTCCTAAAAAAAAAGGTTTAGCTGGGTTTGCTTGTTCTTTAGGATTATCTTTAGTAGGGAATGCATTCTTCTTTACAGGAGTTCTATTAATAGTTATAAGTAAAGCAGGGGAAATTAACTGCAATTATTGTATTATAGATCCTATAGATAGATTATCAGATTGTATGTGGGCAGTGTTACAGTTTGTGACTAGATTAGTTAAAAAGGAATTATGTAATCTCAAAATAATTATGATTGTATTGGTTAAATAGAGTAATTATTAATGTATAAATAGAACTTATGTCGATAAACAATTTTGTTCCTGAGATTCACTCTTACCCTGAGCTAGTTGAGGACAAAATAATATATTTTGAGTTGAAAGAAAAATATCACAGCAAAAACTAATCAGTCAATTGTAATTTATTTTCTAACGTTTCGGCATTAAATTTATGCCTTAATCATAGACTAGAAGTGGTAAAATTAGTTAACAAAATATAAAACAGTATAGATATACAACTTACATAATTACTATGACTTAAAATTGCTATTAATTGGAACACTTATTTATGACACAGTTTTGAGTGATTGCAAATATTTTGACAACAGGAATGTAGCAGTTAACAAAAGTAAACTAGATGTAATAAATCATTTCGGAAAATTTAAAAGTTAAAAGTTAAGATAAACGTAAACTAAATTAACTATAACTAAAATGGAAAGAAGTAATTAAAGATTAAACAGCAATAAGTAATTGTTATAAAAGTGTTGTGAATGTAAGTATTGTTGTCACTTGAATTTGTAAAGAGTGGAATAAACCGCACTAAGGTTGTTAATATCTTGTTTGGTGTTGAGAGGATTAGGTTGCTGATGAATGTGGAAGGATTCTAGAAATAATCGTTTGTTATAGTTGCTTTCAATGTCTAGTATTTTTGCATTATTAAAGTTTGCGATATGTTTTGTTGAACTAATGTGAGACGCAAGTGCACAACATAATTTACCTACAACAATACTTACATTCACAACACTTTTATAACAATTACTTATTGCTGTTTAATCTTTAATTACTTCTTTCCATTTTAGTTATAGTTAATTTAGTTTACGTTTATCTTAATACTTACGTTTTAACTTTTAAATTTTCCGAAATGATTTATTACATCTAGTTTACTTTTGTTAACTGCTACATTCCTGTTGTCAAAATATTTGCAATCACTCAAAACTGTGTCATAAATAAGTGTTCCAATTAATAGCAATTTTAAGTCATAGTAATTATGTAAGTTGTATATCTATACTGTTTTATATTTTGTTAACTAATTTTACCACTTCTAGTCTATGATTAAGGCATAAATTTAATGCCGAAACGTTAGAAAATAAATTACAATTGACTGATTAGTTTTTGCTTTACGAACGAGTGCATCCCAGAAATAACATCACAATTAAAGTTTATATATATTATATATATATATATATATATATATATATATATATATATATTGCTGTGTTTCCTGTATAAAATCGAGCCTCACGAATTGGGCGCCAAAGATGCTGTGAATCTATTCATTTCTGCAGGTACTGGCCCTTTCAACAAAAAATTCTAGTCCCACAGATTGGGCGTCATAAACGGCTGTGGTCCTCTTTTCGCCTCGGCTGCTCACCTAATGTTATACACCTCCTCATTCATAAAAAAACAACACATTCCTACCAAAACATCAACGTTAACTCTATTTACATCAATATTCAGAATACATTAAAATTTCAAAATTAAAACTCAGCATAAATTTCAGTTTTAAAAGAATTTCAAGATTAATTTTATTATCATTTTAATGTGCATCCAAAATTAAAGTCCTTGTTGGATGCCTAGTAATTAATATAACAATATAAGCAGACCGGAGTCTGAGTATAAAGGAGCATCTACCACCCTTTACGTTAATTAACCAGGTTCGTCTAATTGAGCTCAAAGACATACCCAAATTTTCATCATATTACCGAACATCAAACTAAATACCCTTTCTACTTCAACAAGCAAATTTCATCTTAAAATTAAACTTTTATGGTTAGTACAATTTTACTAATGTCCATTTAAAGTAAATCAATTATAAAGTCATTCAATACACACAAAATGTCAAACAAAATAGTATAATTTACCTGAAGGTTACTGTCCTCGTAGCTTCAAAGTATCGTTTCTTTAGTTAATCACACCATTCAACAGGATTATATTTACGGCTTCTGATTCTCTACGCTTTTAAAATTTTCTCCATCACCATTTATTTAAAGTTGTTTCTGGGCCTTTCCGGAACTCATCTATGTATATCTGACCCTTGTTTCGTGGATCCAGACACGTATTTGAACCATTTAATTATTAACACCCCCGAAAAATAGCAAATAACTTCATACTTCTTTCACCAATATACGCCAAAACTGCCTACTTTTGTGTATACATTTGTCGTTGTAAATTTTGCTAATTGGTACAGTGAAACTAAATTTTATTACCTTGTATCTAAGTGCACTGCAGTACATTCATGTTAGCACGTAAATAACCAACTATTTTGAATCACCAAAATATACGAGCAAACTTTAAATTATTTTATCATACTACATGCACTGTTTAACGTATTGAATCAACTCGCGGATGTAAGAGCTTTTAACGCATCGAATAGTCAAAAGTCTAAGAGGCCGAAATTCATATTACCGCCGGTATATATAGCAAAAAGCCTGTCTGTCGGTCTGTTCCCCAAAACGGGTAATTCTAAAGAATTTCTCATGCCATGTTCCCAGTCTGTCGCTCGCGCGTCGATTTTTACGAATTTTCACTCGCCCTATTTAAATCTCAGAAATTCACACGGCACGCAAACCTTTCCGAGAAAAACTAATTAATTTTATACAGAGATTGTTGTTTCTATCTCTGATATTTGTATCCTACTTTCAACCAATCGTGACCCTCGTGACGTTGCTTAAATCACGCCTTTACTATATATGTCTCGGTCTTGTGCATATTATCTGTCTCTATCTAACCTGTTCTTATTGATGCAAATTGACACTCTTCATTATCGATTATATCAGTCCACGCGGACTGTTATCTGGGTTTAATAACCCCGTATCGCACATTCTCGTGAATACTAAGCCCCGGTTTCTCCAAGATTCTTTGTAAACATTAATTATCTGCAAACTTTTCGCCGTATTTGACATTTAAACTACGCAGGTGTTCAAAATAATATTAATTCTCAGAGCTTTTAAATAAACCCTGTTTTGTATTTCGTGCTAAAGCATCTGACCATTTCCAATATCCTTAGAATCGACATGTTTATCTAAACAAATTAAACTGAAATTGCCTTTTAAAAACACGCAGGGTGTTCAAACGTAACATTTTAAATAACCTCCTACGATTTGACTATTATTGGGTTTTACAAGTTTTATGCTTATTATTAATAATGGTTCAATTAACTCCAACTAAAATTGACTTCTACCCTTTCATTTTAGCGAATACAAATTATTATCTGTACGTTTTGTTTAATACCAGTCACTTAAAATAGAGTTCATTAATATAAATTTTGCACGTAATTTCCATTTGTTTATTTCTTAGGAATAATTAAATTACACGCAGAGCTTGTTAATACTGTTTCTTTTGATATAAAGCGTCTTGTACCTGATTTAAATCTTTTATTTTTACTGAAACGACCGAGTTTTTTTATGCTTCAAGGTTTTAATAAAGCGTATTATTTAATAAAATTCCTTATACACGGTGATTAAAATTATTTGATGTGATTATTTAATTTTCTACCCTGGTCTAAATATAAGTATTTTCCCCCTATTTGAATACAAATAATCCCACTTATTTGAATGCAAATATAAAACATTTAGACAAAAAATTACAAAAAATTGCCTATCTCTCTCACCCTTATCTATCTAACTTACCTACTTTGTCTCCAATCCAAAAAAAAATATTTACACCTACCCTATATCCCTATCCTATTCCTAACTCTCACCTACTTCTATAAACTGAAATTATCCCTAACTTCATCCTACTCATCCATCTAATCCTATATACATCCTATATACCTATCCTATTCCTAACTTTTAACTAATCTTCACTATACTTTACTTCATCCTACCTAATCCTATATACCTATCCTATTTCTAACTTTTAACTAATCTTCACTATACTTTACTTCCCCCTACCTAATCCTATATGCCTATCCTACTCTTACTCTATTCCTAACTCTCCACTAATCTTATATAAAATATCTATACTTAACCTATCTTATTTTCTTCCTACATTTACTCTTTATCCTCATCCTAAACCTATTCCTAATTATCTCCCATATTTATCCTATACCTAGCTTTATTTTCTATAACCACTTACTTCTACTTTTTTATATACACCTATTCTATCCCTATCCTATTTAAATCTAACTCTCTTCTTGACCCTCCAAGTCTTTCTTCTCACCATCCTAATACTCTTCATCCCTCTTTCTCCCCTTCTATATCTACACTTATCCTCCTATTATCTCACATAAAATAAACTTATCATCCCTATTATCCTGACTCTTAAATATTGCTTCTTCTTCAGTCCCTACACTTGTCTGTTTCTCATTAACTATTGTTTCCTTTCTGCCGACAAACCAAACGATACTACTTTACAATTATCGATTTTTCCTCTATGGAAAATCCTATGTACCTTCTAGAACCTTTTGTGTAATGGAATCCGCCAGAATGAATTCCTTAAATCTACTTTATTAAAACAAACTTGCCATCTTTACTTAATTCCGCCTTCACCTGCTCCTGATATGCTGCTTCTACCCCACTACTTCTGCATGTTTTTGTATTAAAGCTTGAACCTCTACTATCCTATCCTCTGGACATCTTATTGTGTTGATCTGTTTACCTTCATCATCCTCTACCTCTACTACATTAATACTAAACCCCGTGTCATCCTCTGTGACTTCATAACTGCCCTTCCATGGCACTACCCTATCCTTAATCCTTATTACCTTCCTGTCCATATCTATCAAAACCCTAACTTCATCATACAGTCAACACCTAAAATGCTCTGAAACTTCAGTCCAGGTACAATTACAAACTCCTGTTCACAGCTTAAATCTCCTATATCTATCCTAAGCACCACAACACTATTTACTACAGCAAACTTCTTTTATTTGGAGCTACTAAATGGCTACGCTTTATAGGCATAATTCTATCACAAACCTTATCCCTAATTTTGCTGACGAATTCCTCCGATATTAAACTCGCCTCTGCCCCTGTATCAAGTAATACTTCTACATTATTTTCAAAATTTCTAAATTAATAATTGGCAAACATAATTTTCTACAGTTTCTGGCTCTACTTCCTCCTCAATTTTGAAAAATTCACGTGGATGTTCGTATACATTTACACAGAAATCTAGTGGTCTGTCGCGTTCTAAAAATCCTGTCTCATCCTGTTTTCCGTGCTTGGTCCTGGTTGTCCTTCTACAACCTGTGCGTACGTCCTCCTCGTGTTAATATCCGTGTCCCTGTCTCTATTCGGCGTGCTGGTCACAGTCCTGTTTACTTCCGGTAAACTGTTCTGTCGCGTGTAACTAGGTCTTGGCGTCGGTCCCCTAGTCGCACTATTGCTCCTGTATTCCTGTCCTCGACGTTCCCAATTCGGTCGAAAATTTCTGTTGTAGTCAGGCCGTCTCGGATAATTCGGTGTCCTGTTGTCAAACCTAACTGTGTTAACGTTTCGTTCTCGTATCTCTCTTGTCCGTCCTACACATACATCGTCATATCTCTGCAAATACTCTAAAAATGTCTCCCGTTCTGTGATGTTTTGTAAGGCCACGTGTTGTCTAATTTCCAGTTCAAAATGTCGTGATAGGTACTTGATAATCTGTCTGTCCGTCAATGGTGGATTCAGTTGTTTGGCCACACTGTATTTGCGGATGGCATATTGCTCCTAGAACCTGCAAACTCTCCCTTAAATTTTCCTGTAATCAAGTCGTCCCTAATCTGATCCTGTTTGTGATCACTCCAGTAATGTTGTAAAATTTGTTTTCAAAGTCCTGATACGTGTCTATGTCCTGTCCTACTAAATTGTACCATGCCTCCGCATTGTCCTTTAATAAAGCCTTTATCGTATTTAGTTTAGTCTGTTCGTCAAATAAATTTCCCACTAGATTTCTTACACTATTAATAAAAATTTGTGGATTTACCCTGTTATCGCCATAAAACTTCATGTGTTGGTCCAATGATACTCCACCTGTAGAAAATCTGGGACCATCCCCGTTAAATTTGACATGTTGTATTTGATACTACTAACTTCGCGTTCTACCCTGCCTAACTGATCCCTACATGAGTCCGTCACTTCAGTCATTTTATATTAATCTCTTCTTCACAAAACATGCGTACTTCGGACCTTAAATGTCCCATTTCCTGTCGAAGACCTGTAATATCACGCTCATTTTTTCAACCCTATTTTCAACTTCCCCCATCTTTACGGTAAGACTATTTTTAAATTCTGAAACTTCTTGATTCGTCTTATCTATTTTCTGACTAATTTGCTCAAACTTACGATTCGATTCCTCACTCATTTCTCTAATCTCTTCTAACTTCCTGTTCGATTCTTCCCTAGCTCTATTAGATTCATCGCTTAGCTATTCTAATTTTCTATTGGATTCTTCACTCATCCTTTCTAACATTCTCAATATCATCTCGTTTCCTTGATCCCCTGATTCCGTCCTCGACTGATCTCTACTGCCTCCAGCTTCTTCCATTTTAGAATTTTTCTCACACAATGCACTATCGTCACTTCCAATTTCCACTCCTTGACTCCTTAACCACTCCTTCCTCTGCATACGTTCTAATCACTCACACACACTCTAAAATACTCTTAAATTTATACACAAGAAACTCTCTCTCAGATCGCCAGTTTCCTGGAATAAAATCACAAAAATTTTATTTGGAACTCGAGCCTCACTTTTGGGTCGCCATAGATGCTGTGTTTCCCTGTATAAAATCGAGCCTCACGAATTGGGCGCCAAAGATGCTGTGAATCTACTCATTTCTGCAGGTACTGGCCCTTTCAACAAAAAAATTCTAGTCCCACAGATTGGGCGTCATAAACGGCTGTGGTCCTCTTTTCGCCTCGGCTGCTCACCTAATGTTATACACCTCCTCATTCATAAAAAAAAACAACACATTCCTACCAAAAACATCAACGTTAACTCTATTTACATCAATATTCAGAATACATTAAAATTTCAAAATTAAAACTCAGCATAAATTTCAGTTTTAAAAGAATTTCAAGATTAATTTTATTATCATTTTAATGTGCATCCAAAATTAAAGTCCTTGTTGGATGCCTACTAATTAATATAACAATATAAGCAGACCGAGTCTGAGTATAAAGGAGCATCTACCACCCCTTTACGTTAATTAACCAGGTTCGTCTAATTGAGCTCAAAGACATACCCAAATTTTCATCATATTACCGAACATCAAACTAAATACCCTTTCTACTTAAACAAGCAAGTTTCATCTTAAAATTAAACTTTTATGGTTAGTACAATTTCACTAATGTCCATTTAAAGTAAATCAATTATAAAGTCATTCAATACACACAAAAATGTCAAACAAAATAGTATAATTTACCTGAAGGTTACTGTCCTCGTAGCTTCAAAGTATCGTTTCTTTAGTTAATCACACCATTCAACAGGATTATATTTACGGCTTCTGATTCTCTACGCTTTTAAAATTTTCTCCATCACCATTTATTTAAAGTTGTTTCTGGGCCTTTCCGGAACTCATCTATGTATATCTGACCCTTGTTTCGTGGATCCAGACACGTATTTGAACCATTTAATTATTAACACCCCCGAAAAATAGCAAATAACTTCATACTTCTTTCACCAATATACGCCAAAACTGCCTACTTTTGTGTATACATTTGTCGTTGTAAATTTTGCTAATTGGTACAGTGAAACTAAATTTTATTACCTTGTATCTAAGTGCACTGAAGTACATTCATGTTAGCACGTAAATAACCAACTATTTTGAATCACCAAAATATACGAGCAAACTTTAAATTATTTTATCATACTACATGCACTGTTTAACGTATTGAATCAACTCGCGGATGTAAGAGCTTTTAACGCATCGAATAGTCAAAAGTCTAAGAGGCCGAAATTCATATTACCGCCGGTATATATAGCAAAAAGCCTGTCTGTCGGTCTGTTCCCCAAAACGGGTAATTCTAAAGAATTTCTCATGCCATGTTCCCAGTCTGTCGCTCGCGCGTCGATTTTTACGAATTTTCACTCGCCCCATTTAAATCTCAGAAATTCACACGACACGCAAACCTTTCCGAGAAAAACTAATTAATTTTATACAGAGATTGTTGTTTCTATCTCTGATATTTGTATCCTACTTTCAACCAATCGTGACCCTCGTGACGTTGCTTAAATCACGCCTTTTACTATATATGTCTCGGTCTTGTGCATATTATCTGTCTCTATCTAACCTCTTCTTATTGATGCAAATTGACACTCTTCATTATCGATTATATCAGTCCACGCGGACTGTTATCTGGGTTTAATAACCCCGTATCGCACATTCTCGTGAATACTAAGCCCCGGTTTCTCCAAGATTCTTTGTAAACATTAATTATCTGCAAACTTTTCGCCGTATTTGACATTTAAACTACGCAGGTGTTCAAAATAATATTAATTCTCAGAGCTTTTAAATAAACCCTGTTTTGTATTTCGTGCTAAAGCATCTGACCATTTCAATATCCTTAGAATCGACATGTTTATCTAAACAAATTAAACTGAAATTGCCTTTTAAAAACACGCAGGGTGTTCAAACGTAACATTTTAAATAACCTCCCTACGATTTGACTATTATTGGGTTTTTACAAGTTTTATGCTTATTATTAATAATGGTTCAATTAACTCCAACTAAAATTGACTTCTACCCTTTCATTTTTAGCGAATACAAATTATTATCTGTACGTTTTGTTTAATACCAGTCACTTAAAATAGAGTTCATTAATATAAATTTTGCACGTAATTTCCATTTGTTTATTTCTTAGGAATAATTAAATTACACGCAGAGCTTGTTAATACTGTTTCTTTTGATATAAAGCGTCTTGTACCTGATTTAAATCTTTTATTTTTACTGAAACGACCGAGTTTATTTATGCTTCAAGGTTTTAATAAAGCGTATTATTTAATAAAATTCCTTATACACGGTGATTAAAATTATTTGATGTGATTATTTAATTTTCTACCCTGGTCTAAATATGAGTAATATATATATATATATATATATATATATATATATATATAATAGTTAATAAGATGAAATAATAACTTAGACTTTATGCAAAGCTCAAATCATCATTTCAAGCCGAGCTAGTGATTGAAAGATCAAAAATATAAGGTCCCGGACAGGGCTCGAATCTGTATCTAGGTTTTCGCGGCCCATGCGTTTTCCAATTGCGCCATCGGAAGCGATGACAACAATTGGAAAACTTACAAATCTAAGTCACAGGTTTGAGTTCTGTCAAGGACCTTTGGTAAATAAAGTCGATTTCGTATTATTGAGAGACCTAAACCAATCAGAAGCTTTGTTGCAAAGTGGAACGATTATTATTGGCACGGGGCAATAAAATTTATAGCAAGTCCAACTCCTTTCTAAAATAGACAATTTTACTAAACGATATTGTTGTTTACAAATTGGATGATAGGTTATAAATATGAGAGTAATTGTAAAATTGATTATTCCTGATGTCTTGCGGATAAATGAAGCTAGTTTAGAATAAAACAATGATTAATAAAATAAAAATTTGTGCAAGTTTAAGTATTCGTAATTGTTATAAAGTGTCTGCAATTAGTTAATATTCGCCAATTTGAAAAAACTGTAAGTAGATCGGTATTTCTTGGAATAGTTTAAGGTTAGTTTAGGACTTCGACTTTAGTTCGATAAAATTTAATTTTAATTCAATCTCAACTTCAGTTCTCATCATCATTAGGTCTTCAGTCCTAGAACTGGTTAGACGCGTACCATCATTGTTCCCTATTCTGAACTAACCTACAGATTTCCCTGAAATATGCACAGTTTGCATCTATAACTGTCTGATCTAGGTCTACATCTACCTCTTTTTTCCTATCTCTGCTTGTAATATATCACATAATATTCCCCAAAAATGCCTTAGAACGTATTCCGCCCTACTATTTCTCTTTTTCCCCAGATGTCCTTGTTCCCCTACTATTTCTGTAACTTATTTGTTATTATCTTTGTCTGTCCATGCTATCGTCCTCATACATCTGAAGCACATCATTTCAAAAGGCTTCCTGTATTTCATAGGCATACTGTGCTGTGCTCCACACATATGCTTTCAACAATTTTCTTCTTATTCTATGTTTGTTGTCTTTCCTCATAGGCGCTGTTCTTTCTTGTTAGATGCAGTTCGATCACTTTCAATTGTTTTACAGTTATATGCCCTATTTCTCCGACCTTCAATGGTTGTGAAGGGAGGTAAGCAGCCTGTGGCTGCCAAGTTCCCCCAACACTTAACCATTTGGCGATTTAATATATTTTCCAATTTATCTTTTCGCACAGTCAACATTAGTTGCAGGTATTTCGCAACCAGCAACTAATCATCAGATTTATCTGCGCTTATTTTTTCGTCATTAGGTTTTCCGTCTCAAAACTGGTTGGACACGTACCTGCACTTATTTATATTCTGAGCTAGCCTACATAGTTCCCTGAAATTCTCACACAGCATGTGTATTCAGCTCGTTCCCTTTCTATTGTTTTCTAATTTTATACCCTATTTTACCGAGATTTAGTGAAGGAGGTTAAGCAACCTGTGGCTACCAAGATCCCCCAACACTTAGACATTTGCCGAAATAATGGTTTTCCAGTAAATCCTTTCGCACACTTAACATTATTCGAGAATATTGCCCAACCAATTCTTGTAGTTACTTATAATAATCATCATGTTTAAGCACAGTTATCTTTTCCTCATTAGTTTATCCATCTTGGGATTGGTTGGATGCGTACCTCCATAAGATTTCTATTCTGGGCTAGCCTACACATCTCCCTGAAACCTCTACAGCCTACATCTTTTACTATCTGTGTGCAGTAGTCTAATCTAGGTCTGCCTCTTCTTCTCTTTTTCCTATCTCTGCTTCTAATATATTCCGCACTATTCCCTCATGCCGTAGTATGTGGCCTATCATCCTATCCCTCCTATTTTTACCGTTTTCCACATATTTCTTTCTTCCCCTACCATTTTTAGTACCTCTTCGTTCTTAACTTTATCTGTCCATGATATCTTCATCATACGCCTGTAGCACCACATTTCAAAGGCTTCTACCTTTTTCTTGTCCGCTCCTCCTACTGTCCAGGCTTCACAGCCGTACAGTGCTGTGCTCCACACATATGTTTTAAGCAATCTTTTCCTTGTTTCTATGTTTGTGGTCTTTGAGCACAGTAGTTGCTTTTTCTTGTTAAATGTAGCACGACCTTGTGCTAATCTTTGTTTTATATCTTTTATGCTCTTCCCATCTTGCGTTATTTGGCTTCCTAGGTAGCAGAAATCCTTAACCTCTTGTAAGTTCGTGTTAGATACTTGTATTCTTGTTTTTGATTTATTTTCCCCACCTTTGCAAACTAGAACTTTAGTTTTAGTTTTGTTAATTTTCATACCGTATCTCTCTGTCAGAACCGTTTCCATTTCATTAAGAGCAGCTTTTAACTTTTCCTTGCTAGACGCTAATACCGCTATATCATCTGCAAATCTAAGCATATCAATTTTTGTCCCTGCATAGTAATTCCAAATGTCTTCCTGCATTTGACAGTATTCATTGCCTCTTCTATGTACAAGTTAAAGATCAATGGGGATAGGGCACATCCCTGTCTCACCCTTTCCTAATGTTTACTTCTCTACGTTCCTGCTCTAATTCTATTACTGCTGTTTGCTCTTTGTATAAGCTATGTACTATTCGTCTATCCCTATAATTCATTCCAATCTTTTGAGTATTTCAAACATTTTTTCCAATTTACATTGTCGAATGCTTTTCCAGATCTACAAACCCTATATACATGCTTTCCCCTTTTCTATTGTTTTCTCCATTATCACTCTCAGAGCTAAAATAGCCTCCCGTGTTCCCCTGTTTCGCCTAAACCCAAATTGGTCTTCTCCTAGTATTTCTTCAGCTCGTTTTCCATTCGTCTTTGCACAATTCTAGTTAATATTTTTGACACGTGTGCTGTCAAACTTATTGTTCGAAAATTTTCACATCTATCCGCGCCTTTCTTTTTGGTATAGTTACTATGATGCTACGTTTGAAATCTTTGGGTATCTCGCCTGTATCATACATATAGCTTACAAGTTGAAAGAGACGTTCTGTTACTGCTTGTCCAGCGGCCTTTAGAGTTTCTGCTTGCACCTTATCTGTACCCGGCGCCTTACCATTTTCAGACTCTTTAATGCTAATTCAAACTCGTCTCGAAGTATAGGATATCCCAAGTCATCATCTTCAATGTCTGATTCCTGTTCTAATGCAGTTAGTTCCTCTCCTGCATATAAATTCCCTATATATTCTTGCCATCTACTCACTTTCTCTACGTTTTCTATAATGACGTTTCCTTGTGCGTCCCTTATATTTTTACTATACGGTTTTATATCCCTAAAATTCATTCTAATTAATTTGTATGCTTCGTCTGTCTTTCCTATTTCCATCTTAGTTTGTACCTCTTTGCACTTTTCATCAATCCATTGTTCTTTAGCTTTCCTGCATTTTCGAATAATTTCCCATTTTATGGCTTTGTATATCTGTTTTCCTGTTTCGTCTGATTTATTTTTGTATTTTCGTCTTTCTTCTATTAAATTCACGATATCCTTTGTTATCCATGGTTTCTTATTCTCTTTGTGTGTATATCCCAGAATATCTCTGGCCGCCATGTCTAAGCTGAATTTAGTGTTATTCCATTCGGTTTCTACTTCCTTAGTTTAAGATATTTTCCCGATATCATTCAGCAATTCATTTGACTTTTTTTCGAATCTTACTTGAATATCTTTATCTTTTAGTTTCTCTAAGTCCAAGTGCCTTTTTCCATTCTTTTTATTCAGATTTTTAAATTTAAGTGCGGCCTTCATAATTACGATGTTGTGGTCAGTATCTATATCTGTTTCTGGGTAGCTTCTACAGTCTTTTACTTGATTCCTAAACCGTTGTCTAACAAGAATGTAATCTATTTGATATCTTCCTATATCTCCTGGCATCTTCCACGTATATCGTCTTCTAGCATGATGTTGAAATAATGTGTTTGTGATGATTAAATTGTTCTTGTCGCAAAATTCTACCAGCCTATTTCCCCTGTCGTTTCTCGTGCCTAAACCAAATAAACCTACTACCGCTCCTTCCCTACCCTCACCTACCACGGCATTAAAATCCCCCGTAATTATTAAATTTTCATGTCCTTTTACGTATCTTAATATGTCTTCGATATCTTTGTAGATGGCTTCTACCTCTTCGTCACTGTAGCTAGAGGTGGGCATGTATACTTGTATTATTACTGTGTTTACCGGTTTAGATTCTAATCTAACCATGAGTACTCTTTCGTTCTTTTGTAAGTAATTTTCTACACAGTATCCTATCTTTTTCCGCATAACTATCCCCACACCCAAATTTCCTTCCTCTGCTCCTGTATGAATTACCCTGAAGTCTCCACTCCAAAATCCCCCGCCTCTGGCCACCGAACTTCGCTGATCCCTACTATGTCTAGTGATAACCTATTCATTTCGATTTTTAGGTTCTCTAGCTTACCTACTTGCTTCATACTTCTAACATTCCACGCTCCGACTCGCAGAATGTTCCCTACTCTTATTTTTAACTTTCCGATCGCATCCTCCGAAGTAGTCCCCTCCCGGAGATCCGAATGGGGGACTATTTTAACTCCGGAATCTTTGACCCCAGAGGATGCCATCATGTTTGTAACAATTTAAGTACGCCGTGTACTTGGGAGATAATGTGGTGGTTTCCCGTTGCCTTCCACATCGCGGTAGTGTGTCTAGACTGCCATACCGACCCCTATGGTCTCTGCCAATCTAAGTACCGAAAGAGCCGCTGCCCTCTTTCGGGGACCTGTCTTAGTCTGGTTCCTCACTAACGACCCTAATACTTTGGTTGGACCTGTAGTTTGGCTCTTTAGCTCATTAGAACACGCAAGCCATTTCACCTGTTCTAGTAATTTAGAACTTCGGCAAGGTGCAGGTCCATTTGAAATGGAACTTCAGTTCTATTTCGATTAAAATTAATTCGGTTGGATTCAATTTGAACCTATATTTTATTTTATTCCTTAGTTAGCTTTCTTGGCTTATTGCTACTGAAGGTTTTGTATACATGAATTCAAGTTAAAACAATATCAACGCTAAGCAAGTTTGATGGTAATTCATATATGTAGAAAACTCTTTTTGATAGAGCTTTAGTAGTTGGATTGTATGCAATTTTGGAAAGGCTAATAAATCAGTAGTCATTTCAAGGCACCTGTAAATAAAGGTTAGAACAATCTTTTAGAATTTGTGATTTTTATAAGAGACTTTTATGACGATATTCATATCTGCAATTTGTGCAGTGTTTTGTAGGTAGATAATTTTATTGTTAGTGGTAGCAACGTTTATGCTTAAACCACTAGAATCTAACGATTTTCATTTAGGTAAATTTTTATTTGTAGAATAAAAGACAATTTACACGTATTGGAGAGAAAAAGTATATATATTTTTTTAAGGGTAAAAACGTATGTATGGGTATACTCAGACGTCGTAAGTATAATACAAAACTATTTTTGGAGTAATGACTTTGAGTAATGACTTTTATTATATTTATCATTTGATTTAATACTGTAAAAATTTTCTTTCTCTTATATTTTATTATATGCAAATATTTGTATTTTAAACTTCTAGTAAAAGTTCAATACATTAATCTATTATAGGTAAAGAGTGTTTATAGTATTTTTCTAACTGTGATAGCACAAGAGTGGATTCTTGGATTTAGGTTTGAGATTCTACGTCTGTTGTGTTAAGAAGCGAGCTGCATACCATTACAGCTTACACACACGCACACAAGCAATCGCGCACACGCGCACGCGCGGACGCGCACTTGCGCGCGCACTCGCACACACATGTGTACACAAGCGCACATACGAGCATTAATGCACACACATGCATGCAGAAACGCACACATGTACACACAAGCACACTCACATACACGCGCACACACACATACACACCTCACGTGAAGGAGGAGGAAAGACATAACCACACAATCCCATCCTACTTTGGCAGACCATTGTTATTTAAACTTTGACAACGGACAAAAAGTCACAAAGAAAGATAGAAGAGAAACAAAAGGAAATCATTAAAAAGAAAGAATGATCTACAAATTGTAGCGTAGAATATTTGAGTACTAAGTTTGAAAATCTATGCTAAATACAGTTAGGTTAAGACTAGATTTGGTAAGATGTAGTGACGTCGGGTAGTCGAAAGAAGTGAACTTGTGGTTAACACAATATAGCGTCATCTTCTTAGTTTCAGGCAATTGTTATACGTATGCGAATTTCATTATAAATGAGAAAACAACAAAATCTTTAACAGGTTAGTGATAGTATAAAAGTCAGACTTTGTACAAAAACAACAGATTTAGTGGTATAGTCCATTCGCCTTAACTTTAGGATGACGTCACAACTGGATAAAATGCTGCATTGCCAATATTATATGTATTGTTTTAATTCTATAGATAAAGGTTGTATTAAGTGTGCATACTCTAGGAATGCAGGCAGCGGTATGTCTGACAACAATGACATATTCCCAACATCAAAATAAAATGTTTTGACAGTATATTGGCATACAAAACGGTAATAATTTATTAAACTTTTTCTTGATAACGTAGTTATACTTCATCTTGCAGCACACAATCTAGGATAACTTAACAATGAGCTTGACACACAAATTTATTGCAGTAATATTAAAAGATGAGGTTTTTACAATTTACAATAATTCATGGGATATTTGAGGTCATGAACTATTGATGGTTTTAAATAAACAACATATTTATAAATAGTTTATTAACTTTAACGGGAATGTAAATACGTTCAATATAAAATATACACAAAGTTTGAATTTTAGTCTAACTGATGTCTTGGATACAACTTTCAAACTTGTATCAACAAAGTTGTTACGTTCATTTTCGGCAATAATTGGTTATTTTATTTACAATAATTTTTAACTCAAATCCTTTGCTAATTAATTATCCGTTTATCTAAATTCCATGTCTACGGTTAAATTAAATCGCCGATTCGTAATTAAAAAGAAATACGTTGGCTAATAATTTTCAACTAAAATCCACTTTGCTTCTAAAACGAAACTTTATTTGATAAATTAAATATCCTGTTTATTTTACTTGGTAAATACTTTCGCTAATTAAGAATAAATTCTACTTCCCAGAATTCCCTAACGTAAAGTTTACGCTATACTCAGATAGTCGATAACGTGTTCCAAGTATCCGATAATTGCTTCTTATTTGTTTTCCGTCGGAAGAATTCGTCGAAATAAAACTTCGTATTATCCTAATATAAACTGTGTTTTTGCAGGTTATTTCTGAATAGAAATATTACTTTAAACTCTGGCCACTGGCTGAACGAAATTGATTTTATTTGCTTTCCAACCTACGCAACGGAGACGTGTAGGAATGTTTGGTTGTTTCCGTTTTTTGTTATGAAAATTTCGCGCACGCAATACGGTGTGGAAGGTATTTAAGGTTTTTAAAAAATTGTATTTTTCGTCAAAATTAAATTAATTTTTACTAGTAATTGCTCTAGCTTCTTCCGGTAACCTTAAAAGTCGCGATGAATGATCGCCCCTTGCTGTAATGGAAGGCCAAGTGCGTTCTTTCTAGGCGTAGGCCCACCTACTTCCGTCGACCAGCTAGTGACTCAACCCCGACGTCAGAAACTTCGAGGGTAAGTGTTTTCTTCACTACTTATGTTGAGACCATATCGGGATGGATTTTACTGTTTAAGCTCATGCATTTCCAAATTTAATTCTTATGTACAAAAATTATTGAACTATTTTGGTATTTACTGCTCTTAATTAATGCTTTACTATTTGTGTCTAAATAACTAAAAATATACTACTTATTAATGTAAAAGTCGTTGCTGGCACATTTGAAAATATTGTTGCCATTAGATGTATATACTTAGTTTTAGATTTACCAAGCTGATTTAGAGCTTTTGGTTTTAGAGGGATGATTTCGCTTAATTTTTTTTTTGTTGAAACTCAATCTAGTGAGTAACCTAAAACCGGCAGCTCACCATTAAAAAAAAAGAGTTGTTCTTTTGGTTGATAATTTTTTTAGATTTAGTGTGTAATTATTCATTGCGTGTACATATTGTGTTTAATTATAGGTTTCTTTTGTTGATATGTTGTGTTTTGAGTATGAATCAGTGTGTAATTTTTCTTTCTTTATTTCAGGCCAGTCTTTAGGAGGAAGATATTAATTTAAATCAATACATTTCAACATGTTTTTAAAAATGTTTTTCATGCTTCACATAAAGCAACTAAACCAAAATTAAGTAATACTCAAAAATGTTTTTAATTCATTAATATATTAATTAACAAATATATATTTATATTGTGCCAAAGTTGTAGAGCAATTATAGATTATGCTTATTCATTTTACAGATAGTCGTCGTCATCTTCACTATCTTTGATAATCAACGGTAGTGCATCTTCATAATCAAATGCCATTTCCTTATCCCACCAGAGTTAATCTTTTTTTCTGTATGGCGGATTGACCTTGCCCACACATCAGGTGTTACAGTTGCAACAACTTCCTTTCATGTAGCTAGTGACTTCTCAACTGAGATACCACTTGTATCCAACGTGATCCCTATAATAATTTTTTGCTATGCCCCAAATGTGATCTATGGGATTAAAAATACAGTGGTATGGTGGAAGTCTCAAAACCGTATGACCAAAGCGTTCAGCCATTTGATCAGCTGCCTCTGTAACTTTAGGCTTATTCCTAGAAATACAAACAATAAAAAAAGGCTATTTAAAATAATTTAACTTACTGTTTCACTAATGTTATTAATTCACATGTTAGCATTGTGCTATCGTAACAAATATTATTCTCTTGTAGCCACTTTTGAATATAAGCTTTTTACAGAAACCCGTTGGTGCCTTATTGATTTGCGTACTATGGTAGCTAGCATTGTCCATTACGATGGTCGATGACTTGCTTAGATTAATGAAAAGCTGATATTCAAATCAATGTAAAAGTCCTGATTCATTTCGCCATCTTAGTCACCCTCCGTGGTTTTTGAAGCAGACGAGTTCGGCAATAAGAATAAATCCCTCTTCATACCCAGCGTGAAAAACTATATATCTAATAAAGGAACGCATATTTTGCAAAACCTTATATTTTTATAATTATTAGTATTACCGTTCACAACCAACAGTAAGCTTTTTAACACTTCTAGCGTCAGACTCCTGCCACGATTGTCCAATACTGCCGTTTCTAAAACTCCAGCTTTCATCAACAAATTCAAATTGCTGTAGCCCCTCTGTTTTACCTTGAACATATTGTCTTAAAAATGTCACCCCTTTTGAAACGACATTGTGCACTTCCATCAATCCACGACAAGAATCATCCTTGTTATATTGAAATCCGATATCCTTTAAAATTGTCCACAAAGAAGTTCTATCTCCTTTGAATAAGTCTCGTTCACAAAGGTTTTCTTGTAGCGTTTCTTTAGTAATGTGCTTCTCTGAAATACAAAAATTATTCGCTTTTGAAGGGGTTTAAAAATTACTAACTGCTTCTATACATCTGGTAGACTACATTTCTAATTGCATCTTTGTTGAAACCATCTATATCAACAACAGGTTTCTTGCGTGGACGTATTTTTTTGGGCCTGTTGGCGCTTCACCCTTACTGAACCTAGTCCCAATGCTGTTTACAGTGCCTACACTAATATTTAATGATGATGCGACTCGCTAAAACAAATAACTTTTAATGAAACTGTTTAGTTTACTTAACCTCATCAAATTTGAAGTTATTCAATTGGAATCAAACACATAAATACAGAAATTACTACGTCTCTTACAGAAGTGAGTGGTAGAAGAGGCCCATTATTATCACGTTTTTCATCAAAATAGTATTAGTGAAGCTACCATTTCTTGAGCACGCGCATTTAACGGTTTAGGCATTGTGTAAACTTAATATATATGTTTTACGTATTCACAATCAAATAATATATTTAAGTTCTGAAAAAAACTGTTTATAAAATATCCAAGAACATAAACGATAAAAACAAAAATAAACAAGAACCAGCAGGACAGCAAAATGACAAGATGTCAAATGACAAATGCTTGGATTTGCAAAAGAAATTGGCGGCAACACCGTACAAAACTACCAACCTTTATTGTTTTAAAGGGCAATATTCTTCAAGTGTAAGTATAGATATTAATTTGCATACAGTCACCCACACTTCATTACTACACTGGACGTCGTTCTAAAGTTGTTTTGAATGGACTATAGTTCAGATATGCCTGCACACATTAGATCATGAGGAAGAAGAAATTTAAAACATGTGTAACCAAATTTAAGAGACTATTTAAGCGGCTGGAAAGGGAGAGAAAAGCTATAGGACATTTTAAATGCAGTTGTAAATCAAGGTGCAAAACTCAAAATAATACGAACAAAATTTCAAAAAGCACTAAAAAGGCGTAAGAATACATCAATTGAATAAAGTAATTAACAGCAACGTCAAAATCAGGTATGCGGGTGAAACAAACCAAAATACGTTATATTTTATTTATTTATTTATTTATTTATTTGTATATTTATTATGCTTAATAAACATAAACACAAATGGAAGGAGTTTTGATAAACCATTCTTCCATTCCTCCCTTACTAAAGTATTGGACCTACGTTGAAGAGCGATGCACCCAAGATATTCACTTCCCATGAAAAAGAAAAACGTCCATCGCTCTTGCAGCGATAGTATATTAATATCGGCGAAGAACAGGATCAAAGTGAAGTGAAATTAAAAAACGAGATGATAAGCGATTCGAATATTTGAGTAACACATGTCAAAAGAACAGTTTCAAAGTCGTAATTGAAAAATAGATAACTAAAACCGGCGAATACGAATACAATTGTTGAACATTACGCTATTCAAACTTGCATATTCTTTCATTATCATCATCAGGTTTTCAATCCTGGAACTGGTTAGACGCGTACCCTCATTGTTTCTTATTCCGAACTAACCTACACATTTCCATGAAATTTGCACAGTCTGTATCTATCACTATCTGCGTGCAATAGTCTGATCTAAGTCTACCACTACTTCTTTTTTCTATCTCTGCTTGTAAGATACCCGGTACTATTCCCCAAAATTCCCTTAGAACGTTTCCGGCTCTACTTTTTTTCCTGTTCTTTTTCCACAGATGTCTTTATTCCCCTACTATTTCTATAACCTATTTGTTATTAACTTCGTCTGTTCATGCGATCATCTTTATACATCTGAAGCACAACATTCCAGAAAGCTTCTATCTCTTTCTGTCTGCTTTTTCTGCTGCTCCTAATTCATAAACGTACTGTGCTATGCTCCACACATATGCTTTCAACAATTTTCTTTTTGTTTCAATGTTTGTTGTCTTTGAACAAAGCCGCTGTTCTTTCTTGTTAGATGCAGTTGGGTTCCCTTTATTGTTATACAGTTGTATACCCTACTTCTTCAATATTCAGCAAAATGTGTGGGCGAGTGGGGTCAGTCTGTGGCAGCCAAATTCCCCCAGCACTTGAACATTTGCCAAATTAATAGTTTTCCAATATATCCTTCCGCACAATCAACATTATTTGAAAATATTTCACAACCAACACCTCTAGCTTTTATAATAATAATCAGATTTTAGTGCACTTATTTTTTCGTCATTAGGTTTTCCGTCTTGAAAGTAGTTGGACGCGTACCTCCACTAATTTATATGCTCAGATAGCCTATACAGTTCCCTGAAATTCCAACAATAGCCTATATACAGCTCGCTTCCACTTCTATTGCTTTCTAATTATATACTCCATTTCACTTGGATTCAGTGTTATCTGAAAGGGGTTAAGCAGTCTGTTGCTGACAAGATCCCCCAACACTTAAACATTTGCCGAATTAATAGTATTCCTGTAAATCTTTTGACGCAATTAACACTATTCGAGAATATTGCACAACCTATACCTGTAGTTGCTTATAATAATCATCATGTTTAAGTACGGTTATTTTTCGTCACTAGTTTTTCCATCTTTAAACTGGTTAGACGCGTCCCTCCATTGATTTCTATTCTGAGATAGCCTACACATTTCCTTGAAATTCCTATAGGCTACATCTTCAACTATCTGTGTGCAATAGTCTAACCTAGGTCTACCTCTACCTCTCGTTTTTCCTATATCTGCTTCTAATATATTCCGCACTATTCCACCATGCCTTAGTATGTGACCTATCATCCTATCTCTCCTATTTTTTATTTTTTCCATATATTTCTTCCTTCCTCTATCATTTCTAGAACCTCTTTGTTTTTAACTTTGTCTGTCTATGATATCTTAATTATACGTCTAAAGCACCACATTTGAAGGCTTTTTCTTGTCCGCTTTTTCTACAGTCCAGGCTATAAAGCCGTACGGTGCTGTGCTCCACACATATCTTGCAAGCAATATTTTCCTTGTTTCTATGTTTGTTGTCTTTGAACACGGTAGTTGCTTGTTAAATGTAGCACGACCTTGTGCTAATCTGTGCTTTAATCCTTAACCTCTTGTAAGTTCTCGTTACCTATTTGTATTCTTGATTTAGATTTATTTTACCCTCTTTTGCATACTAGAACTTCAGTTTTATTTTTGTTACTTTTCATACCGTATCTCTCTGTTAGAACTGTTTCCATTTCATTAAGAGCAGCTTATAACTCTTCCTTGCTAGATGCTAATACCGCTATATATATATATATATATATATATATATATATATATATATATATATATGAAATCTAAGCATATTAATCTTTTGTCCCTGTATAGTAATTTAAAATATCTTCCTGATTAGACAGTGTGCATTGCCTCTTCAATATACAAGTAGAATTAATGGAGATAGGGCACATCCCTGTCTCACCCTTTTCTAATATTTACTTCTCTACTTTTTATTACCGCAGTTTGCTCTTTCAGTAGGCTATGCACTATCCGTCTGTCCTTAAAACTTATTCCAATCTTTTTGAGTATTTCGAACATTTTTTTCTATTTTATATTATCGAATGTTTTTTCCAGATCTACAACCCTATGTAAACGCTTTCGCCTTTATCTATTGTTTCATACATTATCACCCTCCGAGCTAAAATAGCTTCCCGTGTTCCACTGATTCGCCTATATTAAAATTGATATTCTCCTAGTATTTCTTCAGCTCGTTTTTCCATTCACCTTTGTACAATTCTAGTTAAAATTCTTGACACGTGTGATGTCAAACTTATTGTTCAAAAATTTTCACATCTATCCGCGCCTCTTTTTTTTTGGTATAGCTTACAAGTTGGCAGGAACGTTCTGTTACTGCTTGTCCTGCGGCTTTTAGAGTTTCTGCTTGCACCTTATCTGTACCCGGCACCTTACCATTTTTCAGACCGTTTAATGGTAATTCAAACTCATCTCTAAGTATAAGATACCCCATGTCATCATTTTCAATGTCTGATTCCTGTTCTAATGCTGTTAGTTCTTCTCCTGCATATAAATTCCCTATGTATTCTTGCCATCTAACCACTTTCCCTACATTTTCTATAATGACGTTTCCTCTCGCTTCCCTTATATTTTTGCTAAATGGTTTTATATCCCTAAAATTCATTCTAATTGGTTTGTATGCTTCGTCTGTCTTTCCTATTTCCATATTAGTTTGTACCTTTTTACACTTTTCATTAATCCATTGTTCTTTAGCTTTTATGCATTTTCGAGTAATTTCCCATTTTATGGCTTTGTATCTCTGTTTTCCTGTTTCGTCTGATTTATTTTTGTATTTACGTCTTTCTTCTATTAAATTCAGGATATCCTTTGTTATCCGTGGTTTCTTATTTTCTTTTTGTGTATACCCCAGAATATCTCTGGCCGCCATGTCTAGGCTGGATTTAATGTTATTCCATTCTGTTTCTACTTCCTTAATATCAAAAATCTTTTAGCAATTCATTTGATTTTTTTTCAAATCTTACGTGGATACCTTTATCTTTTAGTGTCTCAAAGTCAAAGTGATTTTTTTCGTTCCTTTTTTTCAAGTTTTTAAATATAAGAGCTGTCTTCATAATTACTATGTTGTAGTCAATGTCTATATCTGCCTCTAGGAAGCTTCTACAGTTTTGTACTTGATTCCTAAATCGTTATCTAACAAGAATGTAATCTATTTGACATCTTCCTATATCCCCTAGCATCATCCTCGTGCATCGTCTTCTAGCATGATGTAGAAATAATGTGTTTGTGATGGATAAATTGTTTTTATCGTAAAATTGTGCCAACCTATTTCCCCTGTCGTTTCTCGTGCCTAAACCTAATAAACCTACTATCGCCCCTTTCCTACCCTTACCTACCACTGCATTAAAATTTTTATGTCCTTGAACGTATCTTAATAGGTCTTCGATATCTTTGTAGATCGCTTTTACCTCTTCCTCACCGTGACTAGAGGTGGGCCTGTACACTTGTATTATTATTGCATTTACCGGTTTAGATTCTAATCTAACCATGTGTACTCTTTCGTTTCTTTGTAAGTAATTTTCTATACAGTGTCCTATCTTTTTTCGCATAATTATTCCCACTCCCAAATTTCCTTCCTATGATCTTGTTTGAATTACCCTGAAGTCTCCACTCCAAAAATCCTCCGCTTCTGGCCACCGAACTTTGCTGATCCCTACCATGTCTAGTGTTAACCTATCCATTTCAATTTTCAAGTTCCCTAGCTTACCTACTTGCTTCGTACTTTTAACGTTCCACGCTCCAACTCGCAAAATGTTACCAACTCTTATTCTGAACTTTCCGATCGCATTCTCCGGAGTGGTCCCCTCTCAGAGATCCGAATGGGGGACTATTTTAACTCCAAAATGTTTTACCCCAGAGAATGCCTTCATGTTTATTACAATTTAAGTACGCTGTGTGCTTGGGGGCTAATGTGGTGGTTTCCCGTTGCCTTCCTCATCGCAGTAGTGAGCTTTAGGATACCATACCGACCCCTATGGTGTCTGCCACTATATGTACCGAAAGAGCTACTGTCCTCTTTCGGGGACCAGTCTTAGTTTGGTTCCTCACCAAAGACCGCACCAATTCTGTAAAACCTTTGGTTCGATTCTTTATCTCATTGGAACACTCAAGCCGTTCCACTCGTTCTAGTAATCTAGAACTTCGTCATGGTGCAGGTCCATTTGGAACGGACTATTAAATTAATACATAAATAATATTGGTAATGAAGCTAATATACACTATGACAAATACAAACAAACACAATGTTGTTTTTAAATTGATCAGCACGTGTACAGTGTAGTTTTTTCTTAAAGTTCACATCTGATTCATTCACACTAAAAACTTTCAAGTAGTTATTTATTAACCTGGTGACGTTAAATGCAAACAGCTCTCAAACTTGAGTGTCCTATGGTGAGGAGACATGTGTTAAAGTTCCTGAGTAGCAGATCTTTTCTGCAGTAGTGTTTCTAAATATTGAGGTTTTCCACTTTTGAGAATTTTGTATACAACACATGCATATTGCAATACACACAAATGTTCTATGTTAAGGATTCGATATTTGATCATAAATGTGTTCACGTCTATCAATTGCATACGAGAATCACATGCACGAGTTCTGTATGATTTGCAATTTTTTCTTGTAAACAGTGGTTACAAACGGATAGATTACCGCTAAACATGATTTTAATTTAGGCATTATTATCATATTGCAAGTAAAGTATTTGACGTCAGGGTTAAGAAGTGCTTTGAACTGCTATAGATTTTTTATCGCCAAGAACGATACAGTTAATAATCTGGTTACGTGTTTTTCAAAATTTAGACTGGAGTCATACATAATTCCATTTAACTTTATTTTCCAAATGGAAATAAACAAATGACCTGTTACTTACATAACACTGGCAGACCTTTAAAGAAGATACTGCACACAGTGCTAAACGAGGAAGTTGGTTGACGGAAACCAATACGTTTCCAATTAAATATTAATGAAGGATTTTGCCTGACATAGGCAAAGTAATTCGAGCATAAGGAATTGTTGGTTATTTTGTAAGAAGAAACGCCCGTGACCGGTTTCATTGTTCTTGCAAATCATCAGACGGACACATATCTAATTCAAAACAACCAACCCAGTTCTGGAATTATACACAAATTAAAGCGTATTTATAATACAAAATGTTTCTCATGCGACCTCTATATTCGAATATAAGCAACTAACTATCGATGACTGTTTCCAGTCTCTGACATGATAGTGTAGATAATATTACCAGACCAAATTTTAATAGCGAGTCAATTTTTTTATCTCCATTTTCATCTTGACTTTTGACTCGCTATTAAAATTTTGTCTGGTAATGCCATCTACACTATCATGTCGGAGACTGAAAACAGTCAGCGATACTTAGTTGCTTATATTCGAATATAGAGGGCGCATGAGAAACATTTTGCATTATAAATACACCTTGATTTGTGTATAATTCCAGAACTTAGTTGGTTGCTTTGCAAAAAGAGATGCGTCCGTCTGATGATCTGCAAGTACAGTGAAACCGATCACGGGCTTTTCTTGTTGCAAAATAACTAACAATTTACATTGATTTTCGTTCCTATGTTCGAATTACTTACCCCATGCCAGACAAAATTATTCAATTCCATCTTCCATTCCGAATGGACCTGCACCTTGAAGAAGTTCTAGCTTACTAGAGCGGGTGCAATGGTTTCCGCGTTCTAGTGACCTTAAGAGCCAAACTACATGTACACAAAGTAGTAGGATCTTTAGTGAGGAATACTCTGCGATGTGGAAGACAACGGGAAACAAGCACATACCTCCCAAGTACACAGCGTATTTAAATTGTATTTAAGATGATGGCATCCTCTGGAGTAAAAGATTCCGGAAGTAAAATAGTCCCTTATTCGGATCCCCGGGAGGGGACTACTTCGGAGGATGTAATTGGAAAATTTAGTAAAAGAATCGGGAATATTCTGCGAGTCGGGGCATGGAATGTCAGAAGTATGAAGCAAGTAGGTAAGCTAGAGAACTTAAAAATTGAAATGGATAGGTTAGCACTAGACATAGTTGGGATTAGCGAAGTTCGGTGGACAGAAACTGGGGATTTTTTGAGTGGAGACTTTCACTCTCCTTTTTTTTAATCCCCTAAGATGTTGGGTGAAAGGCACCGTCTAATTCCCGTAACAGAATGTAAAAGGAAAAATGGATTTTATCCGTACTAGCCAGGGGTCTATTCCTGCAGTGGCATGAGATGGGTCAATATCAAAAATATAACTCTTGTAACCCTAAAGTGGTAGTCAGCATAAAAGGCTAGGAAAATATGTTCCAGAGCATTAGTTGTCAAAGTATCATCGAGTTGATTAAAATTACAAGTTTAAGATGAATTTTTCTGGTGTTTACGTTACAAGTGATGTAAGAGTGCCATTAAGTATCGACAAACTAGTAGGTAAGACCACATATGCGCTAGGTGAATTTACATCAAATTATCTGCAATAGTAGAATGTGCCAAAATTAAACTATAAAAATGGACTACTTTAAATGGAGAGAGTTTTGCGATTTTCAATTGGAATTTAGAATCATACAATTTACCCAAAAAGCAGCAAACGTAAGATTGAATGGTTTTTCTGGCGGAGATGTTTTAGAATTACAACTGGATCGTGAATTCAGATTTAAACTGATTGCCGAAACATCTAATAGAAGTGTATGGGTGACTAATAAATTTCAAGAAGAAAATTTATATAATATGGAAATTACGAAAGATCGGAATGTTACTGTGCTACCTGAGTACGAGTGCGTCAAGCTATTAAATTTGCGAGAATTAATCTGTTATAGAATGGAGGAGTTGAGGTATAGAAGCTTTCCAGAACGATGAACGAAGAAAAGGTTCAAACATTATTTAGAGGAAGAGAGCGGTGCAAGTGTTTCTTTGTTTAATGATTGTAACAACTTAAATTACTTGACAGTGTTGAAAATTATTAAATGCCACCCTATCTAGTACTTAGAAGATGCGACTGCGACGCAATCGCTTTGCAAATGTTTAGAGATTTGGCTACCCAGATTCACCAGGCTCTGGCTATCACAGCGGTTTATAGATGTTATCAATACATGTATATATTTTATTAAAAACATAATATCTCTTGATAAAGTTTGTATTACTTATTTGTATCGCCAACATCAGCAAAAATTATTAATAGATGTATTAAACTATCTTTGTTTTTTATTCTTAGGTTGTGGTGTAGCCGATAATTGCATTCCTTTTAGCGTCACCAAATATGCGGTTAATAGTATCTATGCAAAGTTGTACGGGAATTTTTTCAAAATGAGCAGTAAGGCCGACGGCAATTTTTAATTCCGGTAAATACAATTAAACATTACTTGTATTAGGGAAAACAAAATTACACTTTCAAAGAAATCGACTGACCTCGTATGAATAATTATAGCGAGGACACTCAACAACGTTAATAAGTTTATAAGTGGTTTGCATTAGTAAATCGTTAAATAACAATGAAATGCATTCTCCTAGGTGATTCATTGAATCTAGTCAAGTATTCGATTTCGTTATTTAAAACAAATTAAATTTTAAATTATAATTAACCGCGTGTAGTTTTGGGTGGAGGGTTGTGGATGGATGTGGAGGAATGTGGAGGTGGATGGTGGGATGTAGAAGTGGGTAAACGAATGTGGGGAATGTGGAGGGATGTGGAGTAATGTAGTGGGATGTGGAGGGATGTGGAGGGATGTGGAGGTGTGTGTATTGTTTTAATAAAGTTGTATACAGATTAAATGTCTGTATTAAATATATGTATTGTTTTAATAAAGTTGTGTATAAATTATATTGCATCATCGGCGGTAACCTACTCTATCAATTTTTCTTGCTATCTACCCTTAGCCCATGTGGAGAGTTGTGGAGAGATGTGAAGTGATGTGGTGGGAGGTAGAGGGACGTGGAGGTGGGAGTAATGTAAAAGGATGTGGAGGGATGTGGAGTGATGTGGAGGGATGTTGAGGAATGTGGAGGTGGGAGGGATGTAGAGGTTGGAGGGATGTGCAGGAATGTGGAGGTGGGAGAGATGTGGAAGGATGTGGATGGATGTAGAGGGATGTGGATAAATGCGGAGGGATGTGGAGGGATGTGGAGGGATGTGGAGGAATGTGGAGGAATGTGGAGGAATGTGGAGGAATGTGGAGGGATGTGGAGGAATGTGGAGGTGGGAGGAATGTGAAGGGATGTGGAGGGATGTGAAAGGATGTGGAGGGATGTGCAGGGATGTGTAGGGATGTGGAGGGATGTGAAGGGATGTGAAGGGATGTGGAGGGATGTGGAGGGATGTGTAGTGATGTGGAAGTATGTGGAGGTGGGAGGGATGTGGAAGGATGTGTAAGGATGTGTGGGGTGTGGAGGGATGTGGTGAGATGTGAAGGGATGTGGAGGGGGTGGAGGTGTGTGAAGGGTGGTGGAGGTGGCGCCAGAACCGGTGTTCTGCGATTACTGCTGTCTTTTATTAAACATAAGGGATTGTTAATTTTAATATTTTCAAAAGCACCTCAATTTTTAGAAATAATGATACTTTCAATTTTTTATAAACTGTTGGGGAAGTTTATAACGAGCTGCTAAATGCACTTCCTTAAAGGGTTCTAGATTGCGTATCTCAAACACAGCACAACAACAAATTTTATAAAGATATCGAACTTTCAATTCCTTTCGAGGTGAAATCCTTCCTTAACACGACCACCGTCGTTTTTGGATAAAAATATAAAAAGGGAAAGGTTCGATCATATTAGATTATTGTCATGGGCAGTAAAACATAAAAGGCATCTATAGAACAACATACGTATAGGATTTACGGACGTCTGAATCGATTGATATTGCAATTTCCAGATAGTCTATATCTGAACAAAATTAGTCGGAGAGTTGTGACATTCCACGCTATTCCGAGGATATCATCGATTGCAATTACAAATTACTAGAAGGATTATGGTTTCAGATTTGTATAATCTTCTTTATTATTAATGTCTATGCATAGTTTTTCTACAATGGAACTTAGTGTAATTATTTCCAGATTCTCGATATGGCGTTACGGTTACTCTGACAATAAAAGTTAAGTACACGCTTCTCGCAATAACTGTTCCCTACTCGGTTATATTATAATGCCACCCTAAACAAAGGCAATGGTAGACAGTGTCATCGTCAGACAGTTATTCCCAGTCGTAAGCTTCTGGAATCGTTAGATAAGTATTAGATTGCATTTAGAAAATGGAATGATGAAGGGGTTGTAGAAAGTAATATAAAACGGGAAGTATCTATCTTTAGTTGAAAGCAGTTTGCTTTAAACTTAAATTCATTTTACAACTGCCAGACTGATAATGAGGCAATTTTAATGCGTTCCTACCGTTAAATGTATAAGGACGGCTGCGAAGTGGTACGTATTTTTACTTATTTCTCTGGGGAAGTAAGTAAAAAATTACTCTTTTATTTCGCACTCTATGATAAATAATACCACAATGAACAATAATTCAACAACTGTTGTAATTCGGGAAAATAATAAAACAAACCTTGTAATAATCAAATATTGGAAAAAAAAGCATTTTCATTAAATTTACAACAAAATCTCAGTATTTAAAGCTGAACGTAGATGTGCAAGTTGTATATAATTATGGTCAATTGTGTTAGCAACACTTTAAGAAATGTCAAGATTTAGGAATAAATACGCGTGGTGTATGGACAATATTTATTAAAGAATTCATTAAGATTTAAATTTTATCAAATCTTTGAGATTAGATCTTGATTTTCACAGCTTATCTGCTTAATGGTTGCATTTTATCATTTCAGGGAATCTGTACTGTGGACGATGTTCATCATCCGTGACGATTTAGGCGAGGTATATTCACCCCTGAATCAGACAACAACGTGGTCGATGTTAGTCAAAGAACATGACCTTATTACGCCTTTAGGCTGCACAGAGTTTTTGTTTCAATATTAGAACAAGGGATTTTTTTAATCCAAAAAGGGAAAGTTCTTTTCCCATCATTAATATAATTAGGTTATTACATATATAGTTTGTGGTTACTGGGTTCGCGCACTGAAACCGAGAACCCATAATTTACATTTGTATTCTCCTAAGCACCCATTTTCGTTGTCCGAAGGAATGTGTGGTTATGAGAAACGTTTTCGTGTGTGTGCGAGGAGTTCATGAGAAAGGCGCGGAACTTTACTTCTAACTACCAGACGATATCGTCGTATAAAACACGAGTGCTGTTTAAAATTCTTTTAATCTTTCTTGGGTATAAAACCACTTATATTTGTTAAAGTGATCTTTATTTACGTTTCGATCCATTACCTAAAATCGTTGTCAAAATAATAAAAATTTTGACAACGTTCCGAAGTGGTTTTATTTCCATGAAAGATTAAAAAGAATAGTTAACAAACCACAACAAACATACAGGGAGTATTTGTCGTTTAAAACTTTAAAAACAACATTTGTATTAATTAGTTAAAACCTATGATAAGAGGATTTTGCGTGCTTGTATACGAAATTAGAGTAGAATGGTGTACAAATTGATAATTTGATTTGAAGGGTGGTAGCCTTCGGTGAGGTTTTACCATTATATCAAAAATTGTGTATTATACATAACTAACCAGATACGTTTAAATCCGATTTTAAAGGCATGAACATTGAGTTATCTGACTTATTTTGACAAATTTTGTACACAATAAGATTTAGTTAAGGAGTTGTTAGTGATGAATTTAAGACTAGAGTATATTCATCCCGATTATGTTAGAGATTTTGGACTCTACTTTTGGTATAAATGAGTGATTATTCAGAAGTTATATTTGTTAGACATTAGATATTGTTTGTAAGACAAAGCCGTTGTGGCAATATTGGACTCTACCTTTAAATTTTAATATTTGTGCGAAAGTGTTCTCTCCTCGACGTTATGTGTAAGATATAGTTTGTTAGAGAAACGCTGTTGTGAAGGTACTAATTGTTATTTGACAGGTTGTGTGTTAAGGACTATTTCAAATCATAATAAGTTTGTGTATGATTGTAGCGGTTTTATTCAAATTTTCAAATTGAGCTAGCAAAAATAATTAGGGCATCACTTTTATTAACCACTTCAGTTCACAGTAACATGTATATATATATTGATGTAATAAAGAGATCACTGAACACCCAAATTCTATTAAAAACCACCCAAAGAAAGGAAACGCAAAAAAATAAAATTTTCCTAAATTTAATTTTCCAATCTGTATAAACATAAGCATATTTCATTAGCATATAAAAACCTATTTTTTAAATTAATTCATTTGAACCGTGTGTAGAAATAATTGCTCTTGAGAGATACATTTAAACGAGTTTTCATTTTAAGAAATAAATACAAAAGCCATTCATTTCAGCCGTGTATAAATAATTATTCTGTAAATACTCAAAATGCGAAGATAAAATACATACTTTTCTAGAATAAAAATCAATACCACAGTAAGCGATATTTATTGAAAACGTAATACCCTAAATTTACTGAACAGTAAATTGCATAAACTGGTGTCAGTTTGACGCATTTGTAAGGCAAAGCATAAATTCCGTGTGTAAATATATCATTAAACACAAAAATAAGATACATTCTTTCTTGTTAAAAATACCAGTTTATGAGTTTTAAATAAAACGTATTAATTCCAGAAGGTTCTCGTTCGAATGTTTAATTTATTTAATAAGAGAGTACGTCATTTTATTATAAATGTTCTAAAAGCCATTAAATCCAATTATTTTGTATCAATGAATAAACGCGCCGATTCAAAGAACGTGCGTCTATCAGAAAGCTATAAAAGATAAGATAAGAAAGTTTAATAACTTCACGTTTTACAGTAAGAAAGAAAGAGCTAGTAGCGAACCGGTTCGTTTAGTAGAAAAGAATGAAAAGCGCTTTACGAGAGCCATAAATCATACCGAACGCACATAAGTAGCTCAATACAACGCGACACCACATAATTATTGATCAACTAGGATGTCGTGCTTCGAAATAAATCTAGAATGGATTAGAAAAAATAAAGTATTTCGAATTTTTGTATATAAAGAGGATGTGATCGAGATTCGGGATTTATTCATTGTACAACATATCGAACATTGTAAGTTTTGAATAAAGGTTAATTCTATATTACGTCAAACGTGTAAGTTCGACTAATTTATAATTCATTTTGTGACGTGCAATATGTAACATAGAACTTTGAATTTGAAGCATAATTATTGTTAAGAATACTATAAAAACTAAATTATCTTCCATATAAATAATCCTGATATAAAAGCAATTACTGAGTGTAGTCGATTAAAATAAATGCACTTTATAAACTGTTATTTTAATGGAGATTTGAAATGGAACCAGGAAACATTTAATGCCGTTACTTACGATGAAATGAGATTTTGATAAGCGCTATTTGACAATAACAACTGCAAGTATAAATTATGGCTTTTGTTTGTTTGTAACTTATAAGAATACTTAGATATTAGCACTTAAGTTCGAATAAGTTCTTAATTTCATAAAAATTATTTGTTTGAAGGTAATTTCCAGTAAATTTTGAGGTCAGAGTTCGAACAATTTGGCATTTACTAAATTATCTGTGCAGCGCCATTGGCCAATTACACTAACAGTCGGAGAAATAAAAACGTATAAGTAATTATCCCCCGAAATTTTAAAGAGAATTATCGTAACTCACAGAGTTTTGGGTTCTGTAATTGTTAACAAGTATATAGCTGAGGATTATTTTAATAAGTAAGTAATTATTAGGAATAATTTTCTGTATAAGCTAAGCTGTAAACTGTTTTATAATCATTTTTAAATTTGTTGAATGTAAGAGATTCTCTAGATAATGTATATAAAAGAAAAATGTTTTTGAATGCATATGTTTCTTGAGATTTCTGTTTCATTTCAATTTCGTAAATTCCACAGCATAATTTTGTTGGGGCCAGGAAACGGACGCCGTAAGAGTAATTTCATATTTGCATCCTCATTAATACAATTCGCTATACTCAAGTATATAAATATAAGCGTATTCTATGTACTAATGCGTTAGAATTTGCTTTATTTACCTTAAATACCCATCTCCTGTATTATAATCATTAAGATGCGAATCTTCTTGCATTTGCAAGTAATTGAAGCTTTAATTACAGAAATCTGAAACTTCATACGTTAGACAAGACAACCATAAGAAAGCGGGAGCTTTAATTAGTTTTCCGTGTGTGCTTTTTTAATACATTTTGTAATGAATATTAATCCAGAACATTCATGAATAATAAATAATTTTCACATACGTCATCATCTTTACTGAGAAATATTTTTAAACGTCATTAAATAAACAAACGTTTATTGAAAGAACTCGCCTTATCATTAAGAAGGTAATACAATCGATTTTATAGTTATTGTTTTTCTACAGGATAGAATGTGACGCAAAATCACCAGCGTGAATCAGACAAGGATCGACAACGCCGTGTTATGCTCGTAAATCATTTAGCCGCGGATGTTGACAATAACTAGACTACTAAAACTCTAGAAATCCCACAAATATTACACCACGTATGTGACTAAGATTAGAATTAAATTGCGAAAACTCTTGAAAACCATGATGTAGTTAGATAATTTGTATATAAGCGGAAATTTTATTAGAGGGCATTCATTCATTAATTGGCGTCATCGAGAATATGTAAGAGTTTCAATCTACAAGATCGACGATGAGAAATTTAGTTAATTCGCGATTCGTCATGTACGATTTTAAACAATTAGATACCGTAAATTAGTTTACGACATGAAAATTATACGTTTCAATAGTTTTAAATATGGAAGATGTTAAATTCAGCTCTTTGATTTGTACAAATACAACGAAATTCAACGTTCTTCAATATAGACACTACTCTAAAGCTAATTAATTAAAAATAGAAAATGCGGTTTGAAAATTAAGATTCTAAATGAAGATTTAAAATTATATAAACAAAACTGGCAAGCTGAGCATATAACGTCAATTTAAAAATGGAAGCGGAAGGTATTTACTACCGTTAATTACGAAAAGCGTTATTGGATTTTGCAAGTATTAATTTTAGTTTCCTTGGTTTGTAACTATATTTGAATATTTTGTCATTTGAATTTAAGGTAGAGTAAGTCTTAAACATATAATATTTTTTTGTAAGGATTTTACAAAAAAGTTTTGAGGTCAGAGTTCAAAACATTTTGACCTTTAAATAGACTATTTGTCAAGGATTTTTGGCCAAACACTCTTACAAGCGTGGGAGTAAAAGACAATATCCAAAAAATTAACCAACTTTTGTTTAATTATTGCCTGTTCCCAAAATGGAGGTTCAACCAGGATATCCTGTTTAGTTAAAAAAATGTATCCGAGTGGTTTTGTTCTATGGAATAAACAAAGATTTGAAAATTATTGTATCACTGTAGAATAGCCATCAGTAAAATTCCTTTCAAAATTTGGTAGTTATTGTAGCCATCTTATATAAAACTGCATTGGAATAAATAAAATGAGAAAGTAGTTTTTCCCAAAGGAAATATTTTAGAAACTTTTTAACTATCACGGAAGTAAAATTTAAACAACTCGGTAAAATGTGTCTGCACATTTATTTCACACCATGTAGTTTTTTCACGGGCTTTAGAGCATGATTGCGAATTCAATTACGTCTGTGAATAATATATTATACAGTATAAAGTAGCCTCAAAGGAATACATAGTTTATCTATCTACGAGCTTTGCTAACATGTTAAAGCTTTCAGTCAATTTCGTACTCAAATTGCATAACTGTAAGAGAGTTCTTATAAAATCGAACGTTTAACGCAATTTGATTATATACCTCACGTGGTAAGGTTTAGAAAGTTTAGAAAAAATAACAAAACCTGCATTGCAGTAAATTTTGTTAGTTCTGTTGTGTTAAGCCGTTGCTATTCTATTCATATACAATAGAAATTAATTTCCTGAACATTGTTAATGTTTTCATGAATTATATCACAAAGATTAGCTTTGTACACGTCATTAAGTACAGTCACAAGCAGAATTTCTAACTAAATTAACTAAAACTTGAATGTTGAGTCGCGCGAAACTAATAGTTGTTTCAAATATGGAGTTGAAAGATTGAATCACTGTAAAAGAGTAGGGTCTAAAAGTGTGCGATATGGCATTTTGCACGCGAGAAGGGCCACTTCATACGACTAGAGCGAGAAATATTTTTCTAGAAGGTGTAAGGCAACTTATTAAGTCACCGAACAATTAAAATAAGCAATTTTAACACTGCTTTCTCAATAATTGATAAAGTGCTAACCGGTTAAGTGCCTACGTTGCTCTTAATAATGCTGTAACAGTAACTAAGACGTATATGGAACATTCTAGAAAGTATACTTATTTGGTTTTTACCAAAGCGGCCTCATATCTGTTTAGCGGTAAAAAAAGATGATTCACAAGTATCGTAGTACAATTGTAATACAATCATATCTGTCTAGGGATAAGAATGGATGACTGACAGCGTAATACAATAGAGTTATTTGCGAATGGTTTGATGACTCACATTCTTGATTTTCTTTAATAAACGATTTCTATACACAAGTGCAAATCCCGTTGAAATAAATAGATTATTATTAGTTCGAATTCTGTCCTAATAAACGTTCGATGCACATAAATTAATGTAAATATAAATTCGCTTGTTCAATATAAATGTGTTAGATAAATAAATTACAAGTAAGGTTAGTGTTTAATTCCTCGTATTTAGAAGATTAAATTAGTCGCTACAAATAGTGATTTAGCATTACACCATTTCGATAACATCTCGTATCTATTGCAAAAATACGCTTTTGGCTTGTCTCTAAACCTACAACAGTCACTACAAGTTCGTCATCCGCGCTATATTTTGTCCCCCTTGCAGAATGTTTAAGATAATCCAGGTATAATACCAAGATCTAGATTACAAAACGGATGGTGAATTTCTGCAAAGCTATATTCAGTAACGTCAGCATTAAAATTTTGCTTCGTGCACCTGTACAGTGTCGTGAAGTAACAGGGCACCTTTCATCGGTATCCCGGAGCTTTTAATTTTATTGGAGGCTCTCTAGTGAAGTATTAATTTTGCATAATATTTACTTTTTACCGTATTACCGTTATTACATTTTTTTCTCTTGGGGGTATTATTTTGTTGGTTGCTAGTGAAAAAGGGGTACCCAACACTACTGCTAACTTCCCACAAAAGTAAAACATAAGATGTAATTCTTATCCGTAGATGGTAACTGATTTTTGGGAGACTTCCGGACCAATTCTGAACTCTACTTTAAATCAATTCTACATGTAACAAACTGCCCTGTAATAAGAAAAATACGATGGTAGCTTTTCTCAAAAGAAATATTTTAGAAGCTCTTCACCTATCACGCAAATAAGATCTACAAATTTCAGTAAGAGGTGCTTGCACATTTATTTCACATCATGTAACTTTCTCACACACGTTAGTGCCTAATTGAGAATTCAGTTACAACTGTATCAAGCAAAGATTAACCCGGAAGGAGTGTAACTTCGTGGAACTGATGCTAACAGACTACACTCTGTGTAAGAATTTTTGTGTAACATAAACAATTATTTTCTATGTTCTGTATTATGAATACTTTAATAAATTAATATAATCTATCAACAAATGACACTGCAGTCAATATATTTAATAAATTCTTACGGTTTTCCGCGTGTTTCACATTACTGCGCAATCGTTTAATATGACATGATTACGCGGCAAATTACGCGACATTAGTATCAAATACCAAACACGTTAAAAGTGATACAATTCTCAATTTACAATACAAATAAAGCAATGTACTCACTTAAATGGCACTTTACCGCCAAATTTCAAGGCCATCTCATTGTTGGTCCACCACGCCGTCGTTGAGCCAGATTTATTCGTCCATCCTCTATGTTTGTAGGGGCGGCAAGGATAGCCAGGTAGAAGGAACGATAGAAGGTAGAGATAAGGAACCTACCACCTGAAAAAGGAAAAGACAGGCACGACACAGGTAGCTGTTCTCGGCTTCAGGCCTCGTAGTGTAATGGCGTCGTATCACACACCGCGCACTTGCGTCATTCACTCCGAGCATGCGCATTCTCTTGCGCAAACGCAACTGTCCGGAATGACGGAAATTGACAAGTTTATTTGAAAATATTCGCGGGAACTACCTTATAATTTATACTTAATCTAAAGGTGATACATAGCCGATTTTTGGCATGTAACAAAATCAACAAGTATTAAGACCAAATCATAGTAAATTTTGAACACGGAATATTTACACAAATCAGCTACCAGAAATAATAGTATATTATGTACCTAGTAGTAAAGGTAATACATTCTCGGACAACATGCAAGTATTGAGAGTCTGGTAATATGCGTTTACTACGAGGTGCGCACACTACTTTTTCTAAAATCGTTGGGGCAGATTTAATTGCATTAAAGCAGCATGGAGGGTGGAAATTCTCAAACGTAGCTGAATGATGTATAGATGAATCCTATGCAAATAAAGCAGACAAGTTATGTATCTCCCAATCTATGTATGTATAACAAAATAGAAGTTATTAGTTAAGTTAAGTTATTATTAAAAATTGTTAAAAAAATTATTAAGTCAAGTGCAACAAGGTAATTCAAGGGTAATTAAATAAAGGTTATTAACAGTTATGAGAACGGATGTAATACATTGTATTCCAGACGAAACTGATACTGTAGGTGGCAGGTCACAGACGGTTAAGAACCGTGATTACCTACAAAGTAAGATTGTTACATTGTATAATGAATAGAATTACGAAATAAGCAGACATGTGAGGGGCAGGGACAACAAAAATACCCCGGGAGCCCCAGATCAGTCAGTCAGTCTCAAGTATTTCAGCTTTAACATTGCAGTTTGCTTAGGCTACTCGCTCATATTAGTTCAATTATTAACTATTTTTCGACTTAGAGTATTTTTAATTAAGATTGTCAAATTTTCATATTAATATCTGCATAAACCATATAAATTGTTACGAAGTTTTGGAAAAAGTTTTTAAAAACACCGCTCCCAAGGCCCGAAACGTAACTGACATAGCAAAGAAAATAGTTGAAGAAACATACACCGACAAGTATGCGGAAGAATTATAATCAATAGAGAGTAGTAGTGCTTCCAGATTTTCTCAAAAAGTTCAGTCACTATTTCATAGCTGTACAAATTGCAGCATTACAGTAAATATAAATAAATCATAGTTGTTGTACTAACGTAAAAGTAGTATAAGTGTAATTTTTTAAATAAAAAATTTCACTAGTGTATACTTTGTGAGATTGCTTGTTGGAGTGTATTGTATTGTTTAAAATGAGGATAAAAACTGTACGGAAAAATACTTTCCCGGTCGGGGGGGGATTTTCCTTTACCGTTTCTAGACGTATACTGGAATAGTGTATTTTGACACTTATTTTTGAGCTGACAAAGTAAACATTCTTGATTGATTTCAGAAAATGTTATATTTTGAGACATTACAATTTTACAGTTATTATGCATAGAATGGACAACAAGCAGTTCGATTTTCTGATTGGTTCAATATTGTCAAAACTCAGTTTGCATATTTTCCGAGGTTAGTGTGGCACATTATACGTCTCAGACTAATATGCAATACAATGTACAGTAGTCTCAAAGGACTTTGCTTACATGTTAAAGCTTTCAGTCAATTTCGTACTCAAATTGCATAAGCGTAAGAGATTTTAGAAAATCGAACGCTTAACGAAATTTGATTTTACACTTCTCATAGTAAGCAATTTTCTCCATTTTGGGAATATAACCTGCATTGCAGTAGGTTTTGCTATTCTGTACAATAGAAATTAATTTCCTGAAAATTGTAATATGCGCACATCGTAACAAAGTATTCATTTTTGTTAAGAAATCTTGATTTCATTATAAAAACAAAAATTTAAAATATCAGTTAATTTATCGGTGGCATGAAATATACAAATTCCCAAGCATCAAAAATTATAGTTTTGAGATTTCTACATTATGTCTTTAAAATTTACGTTTAGTTCAAATAAATTTATAATTTATTTTCTTTTGGCAGATGAATTATACGTTTATTTAAGAATTTAAAGAAACGTCGCTTACGCTTTCAAGACTGGATCTTCCTGTAATGGCGATTCCAGAGGTAAGAAATTAATTTTGATTTGATATTACGTGTGTATAAATCCACTATTTTCCAATAATTAATTTTTTTATTAATGAGGTTGCTACGTACCTAGACACAGCCGGAAGAAAGGTAAATACCAGGCTAACTACCAACCGCAGAGGATGGGGGGATTCGCCTACATACCAAAAAAACAAAAAAAAGATAAAGTACATCGCCCACGATTATCTATTAACACATAAAAATAAATAAAGGATTCTGTACAAACAAGCAAAAAGAAAATAAATTAAGAGTTACTATTTCAAAACAAACCAATTCGGTGATATGAATAATTTAGGAATTTAGATACGAAGTGCACATCTCCTATTTACACAAAATAAAATTAATCAATAGCAAATAAAAACTGTGAGAGCTTTTGTCAAGTGTTTTAAAATTTCACCTAATACTGTTTATAAAATAACAAATTAGTAGGAAAGAATTAACGTATCCGAGCTTTTGTCGAACGTTTTTAAAATTTCATTTAATAATTTTTGTAAAATAACTAATTAGTAAAGCGAATAAACGTGTGTGTTCTATTGGCAAGCCTGTTTAAAAATAGTACATCGTACCTGTAGAGTGATAGTATCGATTTAGCGGCCACAAACAATAGTTCTACGATATCACGTTTCTACACCAAACGCTGATACGGAATATGCCATTGGCACACACAAAAGAAAACGAGTTGCATATCTGTAGGGGTCCAGATACTTAGCTCGTAAGCCATCGGGCGTGAGTCAACACAGGAACGCCATGGTCGTCAGCATACATTTACTCTGCTACCATAATTGCAGCAGCGGTCTACGCACAAAAGTAGTTGATCTACAGACAAAAGCAGTTGTTCTACATAAAGAAAAAACCCATTTGGCCCCCAACTAAAAAAAGCTAAAAAGAGACTCTGATTAGAATGGGTACGCGCGGGAAAACTCACCAATCCACGCTAGACACTTTCTAGTTGTCGAACAGAAGAAAACCCAATGTGCATTGCTTTTGAAATACGGAGACGATTACGGTAAAAAATATTTCGACGTACAAGCTGTAGAATCAAATTCAACAATTGTTCAACTAACACGAATTGGAACTGCAAACCCTCGTTTATCGAAGCGCGATTGAAACTGGAAAACCCGGGTTTTATCGGATAGTGCGCGACTTTATTTCAACAAGTCGTTACATTGGAACAATAGAAAAAACCATTATACGGCGATCGTAAGGTATACCAAGATAACATGTACCTAAAAACAGGATGTAACTATTTAATTGTAGCTTAAACTTGTCGTTTCGAAATAAATAAGTTCAAAATGAAAATTTATAGAAAGGGTATTTATTATTGTAAACAGGATGATACTGAAGAATTTAAGAGATTACCGGATACCTAACACAAGGCATAGACTATTTAATTTATCGAATAAATTTTTGTTTTAAAACCAAAAAAGATTTGAGTTAAGGAATATATTCGAGAGCGTGTATATTATTATGTTGAAAATAAACGTAACAAGGTACAGAGAGTTTCTTTGGTTATTTGTTCCAGTTTATCTTTATTTTGTGTTTGTTTAATTTAATGTGAGAATAAGAATGTGTTTCACTTATTTTGTACATGTAAGGGATTAGTTCTAAAATAATTTATAGTATATCACGAAAACCTTAGATAGTAGAATTTAATAACTTCGTATAGTTTCTTCCTTCACTTGAAGGGGACCTAACTTCCCTTTTTTATTTCTAATCCTGGTTAGGTAGCGCGCTTACCTTCTTTAGAATATGCCCTATTTCCTTCCGCTCATGCCCCCGCGGTCTTAACTATAAGACGGTTACGTGGCTTAGTTGGTTCGCGTATGACTATTAACCCCAAGATTGTGGTTTCGATTTTCGTCACGGACCGCTTGAAAAATGTTAGCAAGCATTTTTCACAAAAATGCGCCTTCGTTTGGATGAGAAGTAAAGAGTGTTGTCACGCACGTTAAAGATCCCTACATTGCTTGGAATAGCAAAGTTTCGGCAAAATTCAAAATTTCCAGGTAAAAAATTTGCTGCCTGGCTAATGTAGTACCTTTGGGTGGAGCATTGGAAATCAAGTGCAAGATGTGTTAATCCCAGCTCGTCAATTGCTCTCCTGGAGTTTTTCTATTTGCCTTAGCCATTTATTGACATTTATTTCCACCGTGAGTTGACAAGGAAGAATTTCATTTTAACACCCCGACAGCGCTTTTGAGGCAAGACTTCCTCATTAAAACGTTTTGCAAACAACATTTAAGTAACAGTGCACTACAGTAATTGTATGCATCACAAGTATTTATAAAAATAAAGTGGTTTTATACAGGTAAATTACAAGTCATTTCAAATCGTTAATATGAGTAGTAATAATTTTCTTTAGTAGATGGAGGTAATTAGTTAGTACACTACAGTAAGCGTAATTATGCAGAACAGTTTGTATGTTTGAAAAACGAACAGTAGAGACACCGCCACAAGCGTCTAAAACATTCATTTACACTTTGTCAGCTTCTTATTAGGTTGTCATGAAAGTTCTCAGAGTTTTGTGATACTGTTTTTCGTGCATCTATTACTGAATAAATATACAACATGCTTTGCTTGTTAATATCGCATCTTCTAGAGAATTTTTCGCTGTATCTGATGGTATGAGTTGTTTTTACCTGTGTTTAGTAGTTGTATATGTTTGTAGACCTATTTAAGCATGTCGAAGGAGCAACTTCGAACGATATTTTATTTTAACTCTAAATTGGAGCAATCCGCATCCGAGACATCTCGACAAATTAACCATGTGTAGAGGCTTAATAGCGTTACAGAAAGCACCGTATCACAATGGTTCCAGGAATTTCGTTTGGGAGATTTCAGCCTCGAAGATGCACTCCGCAGAGGTCAACCTACAGTAATCCAGGACGACGATTTGAAGGCCCTGGTAACAAATGGCTCGTGGGATTGCGAAAAAACTAGGCATCAGTCACAATGCTGTTGCAGATGGTTTAAAACGCATTAGAAAGATTAAAATGCTCGAAAAGTGGGTGCCTCGTGATTTGAACAATCGTCAGAAATTATCACGTTTTGAGGTTTGTTCATCTTTGCTTTTGCGCAACCATACGACCCGCTTTTGGATCGCAATATCACGTGTGACAAAAATGGATTCTGTATCATAACCGGAGACGTTCGGGATAGTGGTTGGACGCCGACGAGGCACCCCGGCACTTCTCAAAGGCGAAAACCCGCCAAAGAAGACTATGGTTATAGTATGGTGGTCGGCGGCCGGTGTCTTCCACTACAACTTTTTGGAACCACGCCAAACCATCACGGCAATGTCGTACTATGAGGAAATCGACGTAATGTACCAAAAATTGCGTCAGCAGCAGCCGGCCCTGGTCAACAGAAAAGGTCCAATCCTGCTGCATGACAACGCCCGCCTACACGTTTTACCAATCACCGTCCAAAAATTGAACGAGTTGAGCTTCGAAGTTCTGCCTCACCCATCATACTCCTCAGACTTTGCGCCAACCGAGTACCACCTTTTCAAGCACCTCGATAACTTTCTCACCGGTAGAACTTCGCCAATCCACACTTTCGTGGACTTCATCGAATCCCGAGCACCAACTTTTTATTCTGATGGCATAAATCGATTGCGTTGGCAAAAGTGCGCTGATTCGAATGGTGCTTATTTCGACTAAATCCGGTCAATGTTACGAAAGTTATGACCGATTAAAGTTTAACACCTAAAACGCTGATAACTTTCATGACAACCTGATACTTAGTAATTTTTGGCGCTGCGAAAAATAAGTAAGACTGACATATTTTTCAAATAATATACTGTCTTTGCATTATAAGCAAAGCCTGAGACCCATTCGAAATTGATGCGAAGCTCGATAAACATCCATAACTTGATTACAACCAAAAGAGTTCCTCAAAACTTTGAATTTCAAGAAGTATTTGCTGATGAATGGCCATAGTAGCAGAAAAATGCCAAGTTAAATTATATACATAAATAAATATCTCGCTTAGTTAATACAAAGTTTATAAAAAATGTTTTAATATATTTATTGGCAGTCTTAAGTTTCTTGCACGTATAAGTCAATCGTAATGAGTCAAAGATGTATCTGTCAAAAGTGGCGTTTTTGGTATGGAATAAACGACGGTATGGAAATTGTTCTACAATTATAGAACAACTATTCGCAACTTTCTGTCAAATTTTTGTTGTGAATGCAGCCCTTTCTTACAAAACTGCCTTGTGATAAGTAAAACAAGAAGTTTTTCTCAAAAGAAATATTTTAGAACCCTATCAAGGAAGTAAAATGTAGAGAATTCAGTAAAAAGTGGTCTGCACATTTATTTCGCATCATGTAGTTTTCTCAAGGACTTTAGAGCCTGATTGCGAATTGAGTTACGTTTGTAGCCTCAAATGGATACTTAGTTTATCTATTTATGGGATTTGCTTACATGTTAAAGCTTTTAGTCAATTTTGCACTCGAATTGCATAAACGTAAGTGACTATAACATCAAACGTTTAACGAAATTAATTTTATAACTCCCTAGTAAGGAATTTTTTCAAGATTAGAAATAATTACAAAACCTGCATTGCAGTAAATTTCGCTAGTTCTGTTATGTTCAGCCGTTGCTCTTCTATTCATCTACAATAGAAATTAATTTCCTGGAGATAGTAATGTTTTCATAAATTATACCACAACGACTAGCTTTGTACAGGTTATCAACTGCAGTCACAAACCAAATACTAGTATCTAATACTTGAATGTCGAGTCACACGAAACCATAATTGCTGTTTCAAACATGAAGTTGAAAAAGTGCTTCATTATGAAGGAGTAGGGTGCACAGAAATGTCTTTTGAGAGGCTTTAAGGTTGCGTATTGTGTCATCGTACAAGTGAATTGAGCAATTATTAACACAGCTTTCAGCAATTAGTAAAGCGTTGATCGGTACACTGCCTCGTTGTTTTTAATAATTCAATGGATACAAACGGCTGTTGCTTATGCACGGGAGTATCTACGAACTAAATTAGAAATTAATTTGATAATGGAGTTACGACACGACTTTAATGTCAATTGCTGTATCTAGGTATTTGATAAGATGCGACTTATTACTACACAACAATCCTCAAAATTTATTCTTTCTGTTGTGTAAGCGGCTAATGATGTATGCGTGCCTAGGTAGAACACCTATTGTAGAGTAGCTACGCCAGTTATGAATCCCCCAATTTATGTATGTATAAAGAAATAGAAATAATTAGGAATTATTAAAAATTGTTAAAGGAATTATGAAGTAGAATGCAACAATATAGTACAAGAACAATTAATAAAGTTTATTAACAGTTTATGAGAACGGATGCAATACAATGTCTTCCAGACGATAGTGATATTGCAGGTGGCAGGTCACAGACGGTTAAGATATCGCAATTACCTAGAAATTAAAATGTAACAATGTAACAAAGTATAGAACTAAGAATAAGCAGACATGAGCTCTGCAAGTTCTCATAGAATTGTGTCAAAGTATTCAGCTTTAGCATTGCAGTTTGCTTAGGCGACTCACAATAATTCATTTAAATCAGTTATTTCGACTTAGAATAGTTAATACCAGTGTGTCAAAATTCTACATTAATTTTTATTTAATTAAATAAATTTGTTAAGAAGTTTAGAAGTGTTTTTTAAAAACTCAGCTTCAAAGGCTCAAATCTTTCGCCCAAAATCAAAAAAAGAAAACTTAAGAAAAGTTATATAAGCCGCCTATAACTAGCCAAGGAATCTCTTCTTGTCGAATGTCATCCAAGGAGAGAGTAAATTACTAACGCTTTTGTTGATTGATGTCCAAAGGCAGTCTTACCTTACGTTCTGTCGATTATTCTTCAAGATACAAGATGCACTAACTCAAACCATATAATGCACCGTCGATGATTGTTAGATTGTTATCCTGATTACACAACATTATTCCAATACATTCCATCAATACTTGCATTACGTCCACTGCGATTCAACACGAGGAAAACAAAATACTTGTCATTCTTTCCGTAAGCAAACAACCATTCCATCGCCTGTGTCACCGCTACCGCCATCCTCAGTCAAGTGTGAAAATTGGTTGCTAAAACACCTAGAGCTATCCGAGCAACATCAATAACGACGTCATCAACCTTACCCTGGTCTTACCAGTGGATCACGTCGCTCATCAGTTTGTAATACTTACTGTTTTGAATTTAATGGAGCTGTGGGGAGCCCTGGTTCCGTCACCGACAATCACTTACTAAATTTCTGTGCCGCATTTTGCCGCGTTTAATAATTATTTATTAGCCCGTACAAACATTTCAATAGGTCAAGTTTGTGTTTATATATATATATATATATATATATATTGTTATATATATATACTGTGATCCTACCTTATTAGTGATAGGCGTAATATATCTATCTGTCACTCCTTGTCTTATTTTAGAGCCTTGTTGAGTTATGCCACACAATTTATCTTTAATTATTTTACACGGCTGCTGCACTTAAATATTTTACAGGGCCGTCAAACACGTGGCGGAATCTACCTAGGGTGGGTCCGTCCTAAGCAAACACCTCTCAACTAGACACCCAAACAAATATCCAAGGAGTTTTCAAAATAATTTTAAAAGCCAAAAGTATTCCCAAACACTAGTTCCACTTTTATAAATTTGATTAAAGCACTGCGTAGATATTAAATACTAATACCTGGAATCCAGATACAAGCGCCGCCTTCCAGCCGTCCTGAAGCCAAGTGACCAACTGCAGGCACCTCCTGTAAATAATAAGTAACTCGAGCAACTGGTAATCTCCAGACTATAAAACTACTAATATTTCTACAAATTTTATGTTATACAAATACTCAGATAACTCCAATTCCACTATGCTTTCGTCTTCAAACAATAACGGTACAGACCAGCACTCCTCTTTTAATTAACTTTTATTCGCCGTAAAACTGCTACTATTTGCTATCTCCAGGTACAACTTGACTTTCAAAACTTTCTCGTAACTTTTAAATGTAATAAAACTCATAACAGTACAAAAACACGTCTATTTTTCAGTAATATAAATTTGAAGTCCCTTATAAATAAAATCCGTCTTCTTTTGTTTCCGTTGCCATAACAACTATCTCTACGCACACTATGTAATTTATAATTATTAATAATTGATTAATAATACAGTTGTTTTCTCTAGATACATTCATTTTCTAGATGGTTTGTAATCCAGTGATTTATGTAATTGAACTTTTTACAATATTGAAAATAGCTAACAAACTTTGATGGTTCAGCTTTTAAATTGTACGCAACAGACATTTACGTCTTATTCGGTAAACGTCCTGTCATTACATAACCAATCTTTAATTGTTAAAACATATTCAAACTGAAATTGATTTACAAATTTTACGGGAGTATCACTTAACTCCTTAAAATTTTAAAAGCGTGCAGTATACCAAGCAATTTTGATATTTGTTTTTACATTCAAATGGTTCTGAAAACGCTAACTCCAAATTAAATTTCATATACGTGCACCCATAACAATTAAAATACGTATACAATGCAAACTTATAACTAGCTTAGCCTGGTCTATGGCCGGTATATGTTGTTGAATGCAATGCAGTTTCAAAAGCTTTATAAATTTATAAACGTGGAATAGTTGTTGTTAATTTATAAACCAAAAATACCTGAAAGAAAATACTCAAACAAAACCAAATATACCCCCATTCTAGCAAAGTCGTTTCGAAGCCCTATTTAAACATTTTATACGCCCACCCCCTTCTTGACAGTATAATATATATATATATATATATATAGATATACATATATATATAAAAGGTGGTCCGGTTATCATTAGCCAGCGTAATCTTCTGAAATATGCAAGATATAGAAAAATTTCATGGGAAATAGTTTATTTTAATATATTCACTCTACAAATATAAGACATTAAGTATTTTTCATGGCCTACTATATTTGAACAATACTATGTCACTTTGGTTTTTTAAATAGAACAGCCTATATATTTTTTTGAAAAATATTCTACTTGAAATTGTCTTTACGGCAATATGCCATAATCAATGAATTCTATTCCAAGTGCACTAAATAACTCAAATAATAGAATTCCAATAGGAAACAGTGATTATTGTTTATTTGCTGTATAAATAAATACATTGAAAATTTTGATATACATACATTTGAAAATAATAGCTAACAAGAAAATGATTACCTTAGTAAATATTCAAATTATCCACCATTACATTTTAAACATTTATTAACTCGAACAAGTAAATTTCTTCTAGCATCTTGCTACATGACCGGGGTAATTAGCAAGCAAGCTGCTCTTATATTAACGATTAACTCTTCAATATTTCAAAACCGCCAAACAAAGAAGTCGAGAACTTACAGATTAGGTAATCTGGGAAACCACAAAATCGGTCCAATTTACCAATCCAGTTCTGATCAAACTAAGTATTTAAATAAGTTGTAAGATTGATTCCATTATTTGTTGTTTGATGTTAGATGGGCGCCAGGGAAACTTAATTTTTATAAATGGGCGCCAGTGCACAAAAATCTTCCGCTTCCTTCACAGAGAATCGAATCTTTCTACATAGCTAGGGGTCTATTCCTGGGTATAGCAATAAGAAGTGGGGGGTAAGTCGAATTTTGTTTGCAAACAAAAGCTAAACTAAGTTAAATAGGCGCCACCAAGTCCTGAGATAATCACGATAAGAAGCACAATTCTAAGGGCGGACGTGGAAACCCAAAGATAAAACGATCGCCTTCGTTAACAAAAACCTGTCTTATAAAAATAAGACGCAGCTCCTGTAAGAAATTACAAAGATTAAAATAAAAAATGTAGAACACCATTTGTGTCCTATTAAAGTATCAAAAATAAAAAATGTATATCCAATATGATATAGACACAAAATTATTACCCAAAAATTCTACCTTTATGTTATCAGATTTGATCGCATTTGACCAAAATAAAAGTCTCAAAGTTTAACTAATTGTTTATTGAAGTAAAAAACTTTCTTTTAAAATTTCCTAACTTTTTAACAGGTAAAAAATTCTCAACAATAATGTTTATAACAAAATCAAAATTTTGTCTTTTTAAAGCAAAAGACTGCTCTCTAAACATAAGCTTGTTTTAAATATTTGATCAAAATAATTTGTAAATACAATGCATTGAACTATCATTTCTATCCTGGGCTGATCTTATCAGGTAGATTACAGTTTCATAATTATTACGCAGCGTGTATTTAAATATTGCAATGAAGTGAAAAAACTTCCATGTACATAACAAATTAAAGGTAAACAAAAGTTCACTGCTATTACTTATCAAGTACTTTTTGTATTAAGTATATAAATTTTCATAACCTCAAAAATTTTGTATTAACACAAATGCAAACATTTTGCAATTGTCACTAAGCGAATTTAAATTTTTATACTTAGTTTTTATAATTTATCTGTGAATAAAAGCTAACTTCAAGATTGAAGAATGGTTAATTTGAATTTTAGGAAAGCTGCACGAAACATCTGCTTTCACGGCAATTAGCTATAAAATATTACTACATCACAAAAAAGTATAACGTCGAAAATATACCTTGAAATTTATCTGAAGTTCGAATGGAACAAAGCTTACAAATATATAAACCTAACCTGACAAAATTTCTTTCTACGGTTTGTAAAACCAGTTCAACAATAATCGAAAGTGAAACAGGTCATATGGTCATAAACATGATAGCAAATTGCGTGTTTTTTATATGACCGTCTGTTTGTCAATGACTAACGACATTCTAAACACATGCAAAAATTTCTTAAATTTAATAACGAACCAAACTGCATCTAATTTTCCTAGACAAATCCGAACAGGAATTTCATCAGTCCCAACAACACTATAAACCATTTCAAACTTGGGATAACAGCAATTGCGACCACATGTCTGTAATCTCCAAACCTTGTACCGAACCCTATAACTTACAAAACAAAATCTTCACTTGTACTTCTCTATTGTTTTTCGTAGGCGCGCGTTAGTAGAAGTTATTGAAATTGATTCAAGTCTACCATGACTCGAACCGCTCACACAAATAATTCAATCGAAGGTCGAAAGCCTCTAGTATTGAATATATCTTGATGAATAGATAGCTAGGGGGCGACTAACAAACCAAACTCCAACGAATGATAGCGACGATATTAAAGACTCGCGGTTAAAGGTGGGGAAATACGAAAGCAACAGGATTGCTAGAGATGCTCGCCAAAATAGCTTTATGTGACACAGATATTTTACTACAAGAAGATTATTAAAACGAAGCGTTCTATTAGGTACTATATGGAACATTAATAAAGAATAAGGCACGCTTAGCGCATTATCCTCGTAATTCAATGCGAATAAATATTGATCAAATTAAACATGTTACAAGATGAATTGAACAACCGTGATAAAGATTTAAATAAGGTTTAGAAAAAAATATGATGAAAAGGAGAGAAAATTTGAGGGTATTTGCGAAAAATAAAGAAACTATTTTCTAAATCAGGCAATTGTTATGAAAAGAAGCGGTATTTATGATAAATTAAATTCAAATATGAAAGATATAAATCAACTTCATGATATAAAGTTTAATTGTCCAACTTCGGTTGAGAGATTTAATAATAGGAAGGTGTTTTAGATGATTGATTTACAGAATTTATTTTTGTAAAGAAGGTATAAAGTACTTTGGATAGATAGGTGTATTTGTAAATTGAACAAAGTCCCTTTCTTTTGGTTTGTCTATGGGCAGAATAACGTTATTGGTATAGTTAGGCAAGTTCTAGGACCACTTCAAAGAATTTCATGCCACATGTTTATGAGATAGTTATATTTATGGGAGAGTTTTTCATAGTATTTTATGTTCGAGAGAAGAATATTTTTCTAACTTGATGAGACCATGCGTAATTAATAGTGAATAAGAAGTAAAGTAGCACAATAAGGGAAGTCAGGTGATGAAAGGAGAGAGTTGGGGGATCTTAAGTTGAAGTATAGATATTATGAAAAAAACGAGTGATTGAAGAAGAATGCCACTCTAAGAAAAGGAGTATGCGTGTGTATAATAAGTCTAATAGAAATAGTTGTTTATGGTACGTAGTTAGAAATAAAAATTAATAATTACTCATCAATGCAGAACATTGCGCAACATATTCTGTGAGAAAATAATCCACAAAGTTAAGAAAGTAAAATTTTCCAATATTTGATCTTTACCATGTATAATATTTTTCAGCAAGTGTATTCTCACGTAAAATAAAACTATTTAAGTACATATGGCATTGGCGCATACTATTTAAAAACGAAGCTCAATTATAAAATCAGTAAAAATACAAAGCATTGATTGATTTATAATCCGTGTGTAAATAATTGTTCTCTAAAAGAATATCGTAAACTAAGTTTAATCCGTGAAAGTTAACAAATTTAAATCGTGTAGACAACCATATATCAACCTAATTTTCAATTACGTTTGGCATTTTTGCCAATCATATCTGACAGTGTCGAGTTTTTGACTTATGCAACATATAGGAAGGGAGCGACGCTCAAAATTACGGCTGGGATCAACAATTAAATATACATATTGTATATTTGCGGAAGGCAAGTTTATTAATACTAAAGTATTAGTTAATAAGATAAAATGATCATTCCAAATCGAGCTAGTAATTGAGAGATAGAAAATATAAGACCCCGGACAGGAGTCGAACCTATTTTAGGCTTTCACGGCCCATGCGTTTTCCAAAAATTTCAAACGTAATTGAAAGTTAGGTTGATGTATGGTTGTGTACACGATTTACATTTGTTAATTTTCCAATTGTTGTCACCCGTCGCGGTGGATTAATTGGAAAACGCAAGGACCGCGAAAACCTAAGTTACAGGCTCGAATCCTGTCCAGGACCTTATATTTTCCATTTTTCAATTACTAGCTCGATTTGAAATGATCACTTGGACTTTGCATAAAGGTCTAAGTTATTACTTCATCTTATTAACTAATACTGTATTAATCAATTTGCCTTCTACAATTATCCAATATGTATATTTAATAGTTGGCTTCAGCCGATATTTTGAACTCCGCCTCCTGTCTATATGTGGCATAAGTAAAAAAACTCAACACTGTCAGATATGATTGGCAAAAATGGCAAGCGTTATTGAAAGTTAGGTTGATATAGGGTTGTGTACACAGTTTAGATTTGTTAACTTTCACGGATTAACCTAAGTTTTAAGATATTTTCTAGAGAATAATTATTTACACAATTTACACACGCATTTGATATTAATCAATGCTTTATATTTTCACGGATTTTGAAGTTGAGCTTAGTTATTAAATAGTATGTATCAATGCCAGAAGTTTTTATTTACTAATTACTTACTTAATAAAATAATTTTCACATAATCCTTGTTAACAATTACAGAACCCAGACGTCTACGCGAGCTACAAAAGTTATCTTTAATATACTTGAGATAATTTCCCTATCCCTTTGTTACCTCGGATGTCAGTGTAATTGGTCAATGGCGTCAGACGGAGAATTTATTAAAGATCCAAATGCTTTGAACTCCGACCTCAAAAATTACTGGAAATTATCCCCTTCATAATTAATTTTTATAAAATTAAAATTTTATACTGTCTTGATTTATTATTAGGTTACAAAAACAAAACAAAATTATCCTTGCAATTGGTATTGTCAAATACTTCTTTACAGTGTTTTATAGAAATATCATTTCTATTGTAATTAAAGGCCTCGAATACTTCCTGGTTCCATTTCAAATCTCCATTTTCAATCTTGACGTTGAAATATCAGTTTGCAAAATGCATTTATTTTTAATCTATTAAAATTAGCAGTTGCTCTTTATCAGTTTTATTTATATAGAAGATCATTTAATTTTCATAGTTTTCTTGACACATATGACACATATTTTCGTGACACATATGATTGACAAAAATGCCAAACGTAATTGAAGGTTAGGTTAAAATATGGGTATGCACATGATCTAGATTTGTATAGTTTTCCAATCGTCGTCACCTGTCTCGGTGCCGGAATATGTAAAAGTATTGGCTGCTAAAGCCGAAGATACAGGTTCGAATCTTGTATCGGGACCTTATATTTTCCATCTTTCAATTAGTAGCTCGGTTTGAAATGATGGTTTTAGCTTCATTTAATTATATATATATATATATATATATATATATATATATATATTATTTAGGTTGCTAAGGAGTAGTGATTTACAGATAACCAGGATATATTGTAAAAAAGTATAGAGGGCTTATTTAAATTTGTTTGGTAGTGGTGTAAATTTTCATGCATGGTTAAAACGTTTTACGATGAGCTCATGTTAAAACGAAGGGATAAAGTTAAGTATGAGGAATATCCTTTCACTTTAACAGGATAATTGTTTAATAAGGTTATCGAAGTGAATTATTTCTTTAAAAATAAAATTGTTGATAGTACGAAAAACCCAAGTGTACATAATGGAAAATATTCTGAGAATGTAATATTTATTGACTAAATAGAGTGTGTTGTATTTGTGAATTGCGTTTTTTTTAGTGTGAATGTTGAGTGGATTTTCTTTCAAGTTATAGCATGGTAGCAGTGCGACGGAGTTGTAAGATTCAGCAATCCAGGTAAGCGTGTATGTTAGAATAAGAGTTTTAGAAAAGTTTAGTCGGGGCAGAGCGGAACAGCCGAGGTAACTACATGAGCTTATCGTAAAACGTTTTAGCCATGCATGCAAATTTACAGCACTACCAAACAAAATTAAATAAGCACTCTATACTTTTTTACAATATATCCTGGTTATCTGTAAATCACTACTCCTTAGCACCCTAAATAATTTTCATTCAGCTCGAAAGTCCCATAAATGTATAGTTCAATAAATACAACAATAAAAAATACACTAAAGCACAAAAAGTAAAAAGAATCGTTGCAAATAGTCACCACACAATGTTTGAATAAAAGTCGTTACCTGGTAACTGTCTTCAACAGCTATCCTCCAACTAGTCCTTGCAGATGATGCCGTCAAGTATGGCTCTACTCTATGGAACCGTTATCCGCTTGCATCAATGTCGCTCTCTGCATGCTGCTATTCCCAAATTTTTCTCCATTAAAATGAATCATCCACATCCAACTTCCAAAATTTCCAATTTATAACAAGTTAATTGTTGATTGATGCCTTCACCATTCATTTCCAAATTTTAATGCATTCCAAAACCAAAATAGAGATGGTAGTACTTACGTATACATCTACGTTCCGTTTCTAATTCTTCATTTAACTTAACGGACTATCAATTCCTGTGAAAAGCTCCAATCGTTTTTGTTTTCTCTGAATATCGTTCGACAAACACCCCAAAATACTCGGAAAATCTCACAAAACCGTCAACCGACTCTATCCTTCCGTGAAAACTAATCTCAACGAACTTTCAATTCTGGCTACATCCACGCTTTCCACTGAAACCAAATATCTTTTATCTCTTTCGTACATATAGCGGTTTTTCACATTTATGCTTCTCTCTGATCGATATTTACCCTTCCTAAGACCAACTTGTTGCGCGTCTACCTTAAACGTCCAATCAAATGACTCAAACTCTCTCCCTTGCTTTTAACTGATCCGTGTCTGCTGTTAAAATTCTTAGAAATTATTGATTTTTCTACCTTCTCCAAACAAATTTGTATACCGTCTCCCAACCATACTACCTCTCCGATTAAATCCTATAAATATAGCGATTCTCTCTCACATTCATACGTTCTGCATCGTCCATTTCCCTCTATAACCGCTTGGTTCTAGTTCCATATTGTACTGCCTTCATGATTACCTTAATATCTTATGCTGTTTTTATGTCATACTTGTATGCTTTGATTCATCTTTGTTTATCTCCACATTTAAAAGTCGACCAACTAACCAACACCCGTTATCTACGCTCCTTTACTAACACATACGAAATCGCTATCTTTCTTTGTAAAATAACGATTCGTATTCCTTAACAACCACCTGCCTTTGCTGTATATTGCTTACACAAATATCCAACGGTCAGTCTTTCTTGGAACATATTAAATTTTATAGCCTCGTTCGTTAAGATAACGTTTCCCCTGTTTGTTTGTATTGTTTAAAATGTTTCTGGTTTTTACCCTAAGTTAACGAATACGAAAAACTTTTAAATAAATAAAAGCGGTATTTATTTCGTGTTGCTTCTAAACCCTTATTATCCCAATTAAATAAATACCTCTAAAATTACATTAACCATAAACTATCATACGTTGCCTAAGCTCTTATTTCTATTTAAAATATTTAAAGGCCCTCTAGCTTGACCCATGATCTTCTGTATGTCTTGTTAACCACTAATTAGCTTCTAATTACACAATACTACATACATATATATATATATATATATATATATATATATAATTTGTATTGTTAACGACCTTTAGTTTTTGCTATACCTACAAATTTCGAAAGTTGTTCCAATAGAAAACTAGTTGGACTCCATCGCATAGGTCCTCTCAACATGCATATTTTTAACCCTATCTTTTAAATTTTCAACCTTATTTCTTAAGTTTGTTTTAAGATTTCCCAAATCATTTTTAAACGTTTTGAATCTGGTTAGACAACTTTTATCGATTTCGTTTACTTATTAATCTAAATTTTTAATTTTTCTACTTGTTTCTTTCTCACATGCTTCCTGCTTCATTCGAACAATTTCTTCTTTCATGTCCTCTATATACTCCACGATCTGGACCATCTTTTCTCTAATTTCAAATTTGATTTCCTTCATGGTTTTGCTCGTTTCTTTTAAACCTGATGTTAATTTTTTACTCATCTCTTTAAATTTCTTTTCATTCTTGTCATCAACACCAACTACACCGAATATCGCAACAAAACAGGGACAGAATGGTAGAATCGAATTCCAAAGGAATTAGAGTTCGGCTAGCTCAAAACGTCGTACAGAGAGGTGGGTGGCACAGAAAGAAAAAAATGGAAACCTCAGTAAAAAGCTATATTACAACGTGTAAGTAAAGCATACAGTCCCAAAAGAATATTTACAAACGTCAGGAACATACATTTACGTAATCGTTCGTTATAACGTGATGTAAACAAAGCGTTAATTTACATATAATACAGTATAAATCTAAATATTTGATAATATCGAGAACAAAATCTTATCTAAATAATAGGGACATATATACATGCAAGAATACTTACATATTTTAGCCCTAAATATGTACAAGAAATAATACAGTAACATTTGCTTTGGAAAGTGCACCTCGTAAGATTTAAGAACGTAACGTTTAAATTTTAAATAGCGTAAACAAGTATTAACTAACGAGTTGTTGACGTTAACCTTAATGTACACAGAAAAGTAAACAATAAAAAATTGCTCTAACGCAAGCTTTAAAAATAATGTACATAATCGTTCGTATTGTGAGCGTGTAATTTGTAACATACAGTCTGCAATTTGTTGCGGAATCAACCAAAAAAAAGTGTCATCTTCCAAAACAGCAACCCAAGTAAAGCAAACAGAAACATACCCTGTGCCTCAAGCCATCTTCGCTCTGGTATCATCTTAGGATGAGGAAGTGCAGTCTGTATTTGTCTACGGCTGAATGCTGAAACCAACAAGTTGACTATACCAGCACACTATGTACAAAACGCATTTTAAAATCACGATTTTACAACGCTCAAAGGACGTTGTATATCATAAGAATCGTACAGCGAAGAGTCAGATTAGTAAGAGCGACAAATAAATAAAAAAGTCTTTCAAAAACTGAACTTACATTTATACAGCTTCGAGAACGACGGGCGTACGCAACATCAAACCATTTCTAGCAATAGAATGTTAAATATTCTACAAAAGCAAGCAAAATATATATATTTCAGACAACAACGGCGAAACATTCTTAAAATGCAAGCAATAAAGAAGGCAAAATACGATAATTAATTTCATGGAATTTCGTTGTTGGAATGGGAAGACAAAATATATTTTAAACATCAGAGCGAAATACAACCAGGCATACGGCCAAAGACAAATCAGTTGCCTAACTTTTAGAAAAGAATGGAGGTTTGTATTATTATCAATCCACGCTACGAGGATACCAGGAATGACTTAATTAGCAGACCGATTGTATTACTTATAAAACTTGAGTGACCGAACACGTGCAAATAACAAAATATATTTCCTTCATGCCTCTTTCATTCTTTTCACTTATTTCCTTATGTTCTCGCATACTTTTTCATTCTTTTCACTCATTTCCGAATATTCTCTCTCGTTTCCTTCATGCCTTTCTCATTCTTTTCACTAATTTCTTGCATGTTTTTATTTAGATTTAATAAAAGAGCCATCATTTTTTATTCCCGAGTCTCTAATATACTTTGTTCCTTTTTCAGCTTTGGATTTTCCATTTTCGGTTCTTCTAAATAAACGCATTCCTGAGAACCTATTTATACTCTTTAGCTCTCAAATCTTCACGAACTTTCATCATTCTATCAGTCATACTGGAAACCAACCACATATATAACACAGAGAAAACTTACCCAAAATTCTGCAAACCATGAAACTCTAATTCTCAGACGACTTAATCGAGTCTCTGCCTTGGGACGCCACAAATTATGCTATGTTGCATTGTGAAACTGCCTTGACGTTGGGCGTCACAAAATTATGCTGTGAATATTCTGATTTAGCCGCCCTGTTCAATATATGGGTGCAATGGATGCTTGCTTAATAGAAAATGTGAATTCTTACCTTACTGGGCCCGTGTTCTCTTGCTAGCTCAGCGACAAATATGCCGTGGATTTTACGAAAATAAAATGAAGCAAAAAATCTCAAGAAACATTTATGAACAATCTTCTATACATTCAAAAACACCTTTCTTTTCAACACATTATCTAAGAAATTAACTAATACACACATTTATAAATAACGCGTATAAATGCAATTTGCAGCTTATGTTTGGAAAGAAAGAGTATTTTAGCACTACTTACGTATTAATACAATCTTCACCAGATTCTTGTTAATTATTAGAAAACTCCAAAATACTTCCAATATGTCACAAAATTTTCTTTAAAATTTTCATGGATAATTTTGAAATTCTTGTATTTACCCCGTCTCAATATAGTTGATCAACGACGTCGAGTAGAAACTTTTGTAAGGGTCAAAATGTCTCGAACTCTGACCTCAAAATTGCTACAATGAAACTATCCATTTACAAATAGCTTTTATACAAAAAATAAAAACTTATCCTAGTTTAATCTACTTAGTAATACACAAATACACATCATTTTGAATTATCGTCTTTATATATAAATGCGAAATTTCATTTTGTTAAATTCAAACGACTCACGAAGTAATCATCAAAGAAGTTATCAAAGTTGCACTAATAATAATGAATTAGATATATATCAAATAATGAAAAACTAGCATACCATTAAGAAGTTTCGTTTCTAACAAACACGATGTAGAACAGGTCAGTGTTCTAACACAAAAATAACCGAACATCTGCTTCCATGCTATCAATTTATTATCGGTGGACATGTTGTCGTTTATGAAAATAGCGAGAAAGTTCGTGTAATTCCGAATCTAATGTTACCTATGTGTGAGACAAACGACCAGTTCTTATACTAGATAAATAATGTTCATGGACAAAATTCCTAACCTTAAGAGTTTCAAACCAACCTAAAATTTTCGAACAAAAATAATTACGTTAATGTATTGATATGAATGGAACAACTTTGTGTAACTATAATAAGAACTTAATGTAAATAATTAAACAGTATTAAGGCAAATTAATTCTTTTAAAACAAAACACAAACTCAGATTGCATTATTCAAGCAAATTTTAGGGACTTTGAATGAGCGGAATTTATTTCTGCTACAACGCGAGTTACATATCCCCTATATTAAAATACATATAAGAATAAATGTAATTATTATGTCTTTGTAATAGAATGTTACATTGTATTAAATAAAGGTTATAATTAAAGGTTAATCAGAGTTCATGTCAGAAATAAGAAAGGAAACGACTTCTTTGTATTCCAGACGCAAGATGATACTGCAGGTGTAGAAACAATAAACTGCAATAAAGCAGTCTTAATTAAAATTAGTAGAATAAAACATTGCATGATTATCAAAAAACTGCAGACAGTATGATCTGCACTTTTCCACAAGCTGAAGTGAGGTCAGAGGCTTCATAAATACTGTGAGGAGCCCTTGATCGTCAGTCAGTTTTCGAACTTCATAACTTTAACATTGTTGGTTGTTCAAGCTACTCATTATAATTATTGATTTATTAAAATATTAATTTATAGTATTTGTCAATTTCAATTACTTAATCTTTAAGGAACATAAACGTTTAAGTGTTGTAAAGAAAATAAGTCATTTTTTATAATTAAAACAAATTTGATGTGTTCTTGGAAATAAATGTTTTTAAAAGAAGCTCCCAAAGGCCCAAAATCTATCCTGCGTTTTAAAAATATCAATTTTACGCATTTATAAACCCTAAAAATAAAAGCAATAAAATCTTATTGCATTTATGAAGCATAAGAACGAAACATTCATTAATTATGTAATTAAAATTCATGTATAAACATTTATTGCAGACTGAAAATGAGCTGTATACACTTTTAAAGTAAACACATTTCAATTCGTACGTTTCCGAAAAACCAATTGCATCCTCATTAAAAACACCATTTTTATAAGTTTGTAATAAAGAATAGTTTTCTTTCAAAGTAGTTAATTTGAATTAGTTCTAGAATAAATGATGATTACGTTATTTAATAAAAGAATATGGCATTTTTTCAAGCGAATACAAAAATGTCATAGATCATATACGTCATCAGGCTAATTATTTTCTTGTATGAATAAACGTCGATTCGCGGAATATAATACTACCGCAAAGGCCATAAAACCGAGACAACGAGTTCAATACCAGAAAACTATTCTTTTTAAACCCTTAACAACTAGAAGATATAAAAAAGCACGTTTAGCGGTTGCCTACGTGCTTATCTACAATAATTAGATTGAAGATCTAAGAAGAAAACGAGGAAAATAATAATAAAAGCCAAAGAGCAATATGATGGCGCTCACTTCTCTTTCCACGTTTATGAATTTTGCATGTTGTTTATGTTATATTTTATTATAACTTGAACACGCTACAAAACCTTGAATTTATTTCTTTTAGCAGAATTTTCACCTTAATTCAACTAATTTTACAACGTAATATTCTCCATTTACTGACCTCCATAATCATAGAAGCACGATCACATTGTAAGTTTTCCTGTAGAAAATCTGTCAAGTTATCCCTGTTTTTATGTCCTCATTCTAAATCAATTTTCCCTTTACAAAGCGTTCGCAGATAACATGTTCAACCTCATCAAAGTTCAGTAAAGCTTTGAACAAATAATTTCAGTTTCATTTAGCTTTTGCAGAGTTTTATTGTTTTCCCATCTATATAAAAGTTTGGTTGAACTGGAATATGTGTCGAATAAAACCTGATTTGTAAGGGTAGTGTATTTGTAAAAGCAAAATAAACGATATTTTCTATAAAATCTCAGAAAGTGCTACGGGTAAATAAATCGCTAGACTGTTAAAGTTTGAATTACACAGAAGAGGCGGGAATCCCGAAACAAATTAAGGGTGCATCGGCCAACTACAGTGATAAATTGACAATAATGATGAGAAAGTAAAAACTATCAAATTATGTTACTACAAATAATTTCTCTGAAAGCTTTTCAGTACTGTCTTAATAAATGGGCGCCAACTTGTCCTGTCTAGAATACGATCTTCCGAAAGACGAGTTTACCAAATGAATCCTGCTAATATCGGCCTCCTGGTGAAATGGAGTTGTTTTTACAATCAATCTATAATCTAAACTAAAAAGAAGCATACACTTTCGTTTTACTGCGTTACCTAATTCTATTTCACCACAATAGCTATAGCATAACCCTGTACATAGGTATATAAGAAATTCTAAAATTATATAAATAAAATCAATTTTGATTAACCATAACATCATCCCTGTAAACGGGTATAAATAAAATTTAGAAATACATTAATACGCTCAAATAACCAACTACAATCATTTACTCAAGACTTTAACCTTTTCTAAGTAAATTTTAATGTCGGGTGTTTTCTATCTAATAAATTAAATACTATAATCTACAATTATCGTAGACGTTTTACCCTTTTGTCACTATCTTAGCAATATCAGTTCACAAATGCTACCATACTGAAAGTTATCTATTATATTTAGTTCCATAAACCAGGCTCGAGTCCGCATTGTGAAAGTTAATGGGATTCAACTATATTGTTGACAACATCTGTTCAACCTAGTATCGTCTGTCTGGGCCGTCTATAATGAAGTCTACGTATAATACCATCTTGGAATCACTTGCACTACTTATTTATTAGCCAGATCTGTTTTCTTTTACAACCCCAAAAAACCTTTGAGGGGTAGATCATTGCATCCATGATTAATTACTTTGAGCTTACATTATATCACGTAAAAAGCGCGCGTCTTCTTGCAATTTGTTCGTGTTTGTGATGTTAGCAGGAGTTGTATGTTACATTGCAAACATTTAGCATTGTATTTTATTTTATTATGCCTAATGAGATCATTTGTAGCCTGATATTTTATCACTTCTACTTAGGTCATCGGCTGTGTTTAGGCGATTTAATTGTATCGCAAGGAAGTTACTTTTCTCATCTGGGTACATTGTAAATGATAGTTACAACTGTTTCGGTGTACTTTTAAATTGAATAATTTTTAACGAAGCATGCAAGATGCTTCCATAACTATTATGTAATTAATTATACCGAAACATGAAAATTAATAATCCCACTGTTATTTCATCATTAATTATCCTAACAGCTTTCTTAAAGCAACACGACTTCGTTATAAAATTTTATTGTTGCAATTGGCATTTTTACTTAAACTTACTACGATAATTATTCTGTGCGTGTGTCCTTGTATTCGAATTCGTAATGCGTAATATATAAATCTGTTCTTGCACTTTTTTTAAATAAATCCTTGACTTTAGTTACGTTCAACTATGTTTGTACAAAAAGATAGCTGTGGTTTTATGGTTAAAGTCTATTGCCTGAATTCCTTCTATATAACTAAAATAATTTTAAATTCTCGCTTAATGAATACTACATTCGTGAAATCATAATATACAGGGTACATCCGTATTTATTCTGCAAATTCTGCGGAGTTTCAAATTAAATTTCTCTTTTCCTATTTGGTTTATATCTAAATTAACGCGAACGTGTTACAAAAGAGTGAATCTTGATTTAAAAGTTTTACAAAAATGTTCACCATTTGGTTGATTATTTAAATTTTATGCTAACCATAATACTACACACGTGGATCAAGTAAAATCAAAAACAAAAAAGATGCATGAGCAATATATATATATATATATATATATATATATATATATATATATATATTATTAAATCTCTTTTACTTACTTACTATGTATTCAGTCACTCTTTATTCTATAAATTTTTATTTTATTTTGCCCCTTTTTGTCGCGCCTTTTTATGCAATATGCACACCTAATGCACGCCCCGTACTTGCAACGTATGGTTGGTTCTTTAATTAACTATTTATTTCAATGCCTCGACTATTTAAGCTCTTAAATCTCAGGGTGTTCAAACTACTTATAGTGAGTTTTGTTATAAGTAGATGTGCAAAGTCCAACCAACGTGCACACTCTTTTGTTTTAGTACAAAATTTTACTCTACTTTTGTGTATGCCAAAATTTTACTACGATCAAAGTCGCTTTGTGCCAAATTAAATTACTACCAAAATTATATGACTATTTCTGACGTTTTAAGATATCTCAGCACTCACCTGGTTTATACTTCGTATGCGGCCGCTCTAACTGCTGGCTCAAAATCCTTATCGCCGTATGCGTCTTTACACTGATGTCCTATCTAGTTGAATGATTGGTACCGCCTCCAGGTGTTGTTCTTAAATTTAGCTGCTCCCCAATACCTGAAATAATTAACCCGAATTTAGAATTTTGAATACCCTGTGCTGTAACTTCCCCTGTGCTAATTTCTGTTTTAATTCTCCACTACCAATTGCTGCTCTCCAAAATTCCGCTCCTCGTGTCTTCAATCAATCCGTCCGCTTCTTCTTATCGTATCCAAATCTACTCGTCGTCCTAATTCAAATTGCTCTATGCCCCGCTACAAATCTATAAATCGCTATCCAAATCCAACGTCTTTCCTTATATAATTCCTCTCGATGTCCTGCTACCTAATTATCGCTATCCAAATCCAACTTCTTTCCCTTGTATAATTCCTCTCGATGTCCTGCTACCTAATTATCGCTATCCAAATCCAACTTCTTTCCCTTGTATTACCACTGAATGCCTGCTACCTTTCTATAAATCGCTATCCAAATCTCACTTCTTTCCTATGTATAACCACTCAATTGCCTGCTACCTTTCCCAATCGCTTTCCAAATCTGTATACTTTTCCGTCGTTTCACCGTCGCACTATCACTACTCTTTACACTTATTACTCTCGTCGCTGTTACTTCTTTACCCTTCTTTACTAAATCAAAACTCTTTAAAAACAAATACTTTTATTAACTTCTTTTTAAATCGTATACAAATTAGCACAGTATGAAAAACACGTCTTTTTACAAATTAATTTCGAAATAATCTCCCCTGTTTACTTTCCAAGGCGACCATTTTAATTTTTTTGCCTACTACACTTTAAAATACATAACTAAATCGTCCAATAACATCCTAACATTTCGTTTGTGTCGCACATACCATAGTTCATGTCCTTTTACACTTTCCTTATTTACCTAAATTCTAGTATTTGTCCTAAATATTTACAGTTCACCAATCATATTTGACATTGTTATAACTAATAATTTTGAGTTTACAAATATTGTCCAAAAGTTAATTCTATTTAAAATGCAAAACCAAAACAAATAACACTTGACCCTGGATGCGTGGTTGATAGTAAACGTCCATAGACGCATCCGGTTTTGTACGGCAAATGTACTTTCAAAGGCCTTTAAAATTCAAACTCGGTATAAACCCTTGAGCACTGTACATCTTACTACGTCATTTAGTCATTTTAATATTACCTTTTGGCACTTAATTTCAACTACCATTTTGAATGGTATGTTAGTATACGTAAAATACGGCAAACATACATTTTTAAGTTTATGTGATCAAATATGTGGATTATTTTGCTTGGCATATACTACCTTGTACTAAACAACCCTTAGAATTCTTGGTAGCTCCCTATACATAACATTGGCCCCACTGATTTTGAATGAAATTTGAAATTTCGTCGGTTTTACTCTTTCCTGGTGTGCATAATTTCTAATTTTATTTAAAATCAAACCCCCTCTCGTATTTCTACAAAAACTCCCTCTCGTATTTCTACATATTGTAATTATTCAACCCCTATTTGTCTTTCTCAACATGCCTGTCTAACTACGCTATATACTAACCTACACTATAAACTAAAACAAAACAAAAACAAAAACTAAACTTTCCGTCGCATGAACTATATAACAACTATTCTACTAAACCCTCTTCCTGTACAACTTTATATGGGTATAGATTTTCCAAATGAAAACGTCCACGATATTCCCCTGTCATATTAGCTAATTCAAATGTATTTCCTTCCGCAAAAATACGCGTGATCTTGTACGGCCCTTCATAAGGAAATAACAACTTCGCGCAAATGTTCCTGTCGCGGTTCGAAACTCTCAACCTTTTTACAACCACCAAATCCCCTATTTCAAAAGTCGTCCTTTTTTTGATCCTGCTACATCTTCGCTCGATATCCCTACGCTGCATCCTTTCGATCCTACGTCTAACACTACCCAACAACTCTGTGATGTCTTGTACTTCAACTTCTTCCCTCCATGGCCTAGCTGGTATAATCCTTCGAATCAATGTTACCGGACACGTTTTCGTAACTGAACTCGGTACACAATTCATGAAATTTTCTATCTGCGGCAGATATCTAACCCATCTATTATGGTGTTCTTGCGTCGCTAACCGTAGATATTTTATTACCTCCCGTATATATCGTTCGCATGGATTCGCTTTCGGATGCCGTATACTGCTAAATGACACCTTAATGTGCGCTCGATTTAACCCGTTCCTAAATCTTTGGTTGTTAAAATAAGTTGCGTTGTCTACCAAAATCCTTTCCATTCTCCTACCTGGCTTCCAAATTCTTTAATCGACTGTAACGCATGCACCGTGTTACTTCGCCTTGCCGGAAATAATTTAACAAATTTTGAAAAACGTCCACCATTACTAATATGTGCCGATATCCCTGTTCACTCGTAATCAGGTTGCTTAAGTAATCAATAGCCACCAATTCCAACGGTCCGCTCACGTTCACACTCATCGGTACATTCTGCAACACCACGTTCTTGTCTTTCCCTAAGATACAAATTCTACAACGATTAATCCTTTCTTGTACCACCGTGATATCGTTCCGTGCATAAACGCCTCCTGAATACCAAAATGTTGTTCTTATGCCTATATGACCAAAATTTAAATGAATTTCATCTATAATTTCCACAGCCGCTTCTCTGGATACCACTACCAGCTCTGCATCACCTATCCTTTTGACCACAAACCCGGTACTCCTCCACATTTTCGCTTGTTAATCTCTCGCGGATCGAGCTCACCTCACTATGCCTCTGCGTCTCCATAGGCTTGGCATTTGTCCACCGACCAACATCCCTGAACTCCTGCACAGCTACTAAACGATCCTTCATGTCTTTATTCGCTTCCACCTGCGGTCTGCTTAGAAAATCCGCCGTCACATTCTCCCTTCCTGGTTTGTGCTTGATTTCGAAATCGTATTCCTGTAATACTAACGCCCATCTGTACAACCTGCTGTTTAGAAACTCCTTTTTCTTCATAAATGTTACCACCGTGTTGTCGGATTCTATTAAAAATTTGTTACCTAGCAGATAAAAACGCAACTTTTTCACTGCATACACTATCGCCAACATTTCCTTCTCTGCCGTCGCATATCTGGTTTCGCAGTCTTTTAATACCCTCGAAATGAATACAATTGGTACCTCAGCTCCATCCTGTATCTGCACCAACTCAGCCCCTATCGCATATTTCGACGCATCCGTTCTTAAAATAAATTCGTCTTTGAAATTTGGATATTTTAATGACAACTCTTTATAAAACGCACTTTTTAAATCCTGGAACGCCTTCTCTCGATCAGCAGTCCATTTCCATCTTTCATTTTTCTTCAATAAACTCACCAACGGCACACACAACTCGGAATATCGCGGTATAAACCGTTTATAATAATTTAGAACCCCTAAAAATCCTCGCAATCCTCTCACATTCTTTGGTTGAGCAATATTTTTCAACTCGTCCAACCTTTTATTACAAATTTTCATCCCATGTTCACTGATTTCAAACCCTAAATACGTAACTTTGTTCTTAAACAACTCGCATTTTTCCACGTTCAACTTCAAACCCCCTTCGTCCAACCTCTGGATCACCTTTTCTAAATGCTCCAGGTGTTCTTGCTCGTTCTTTGAAAAAATCAACAAATCATCCACATAATGCGAACAGAAACATTCATACTCGTTAAACAGCTTCTGCATGGCCCTTACAAGTGCTGCTGAAGAACTACTTAACCCAAACGGAACTACAGAAAACATGTAAATCTTTCCTTCAATGCTAAACCCTGTAAACTTCTTACTGTCTTCATGCAACGGAATTAACCAAAATGAATTTTTTAAATCTAATTTACTGAAAATCTTCATCTCGTACACTTTGTACAACAAATTATCTAACCCCTGCGGTTGTTCGTACTGCGGTTTCGTCATCGAATTCAACTTCCTCGCATCCAAACAAATCCTAATATCCCTTTTGTTGGGTTTAGGTACAATAACTACTGGGTTCACATATGGAGTTTTCGCTGGTTCTATGATTCCTTCTCGTAACATCTTGTTAATCTCGGCTTTAACCCTATTTCTAATAGCAAACGGAATTGGATACACCTTTGTATTAAACCCGTTGTCTCCCGTGACTTCTAACTTATGCATATATCGCCTCGCAAATCTTGGCTCTTCATTAAATAACCCTATATATTTATTAAATAATTCTCCTAGTTTCGCCTTTATCTCAATACTCACTTCTCCAATCTGTTCATCATTAATTAATCTAGCAAACATATTACATAATCGTACTTGAACCTGTCTATAATCACTTGTCCTATCCATTCCTAATCCCGACTTATCTATATTATTTCCATTCCTATATTCTGAACTAACCGTAGACACCATCCTTAACTTATCTTTATCAAATATTCGAATCGACCTTTCCTTACCATCTATATTCAATCCAAAATCCTCTATAAAATCCATTCCTAATATGAAATCTAGCTGCAACCCCTTTGTAATTAAAAACTCTGCCTCTCCTGCCTTTTTATCCCCTACAAATATTGGTACACGGATGACCCTGTAAATAGTCGTTAGCTTTTTATTCAGTGCCGACCATGCCCATGCTATACTTAATTTACGTGTCGGATATTCACAAGGCTATAAAACATGTAAATATCCAATGCTTTGCTGATGATACTCAACTATGTTTTTCATATGATCCAGAATTTGTTCATAATGCTTCGAATCGTATCAAAAATGACCTTCAGGGTCTTGTCACATATTCCTCTGATCACAACTTAAAATTAAATATTGGAAAGTGCAACGTCATCGATTTTTCTCCAAACTTTAGAAAGGAATCACCAATCAACATGGAAATTATAATTCAAAAGCAGCCATTAAAGAATTTGAAGTGCTCAAAAAGTCTAGGCATAATTTTTGATTGCAAACTCCGTTTTGAGGAGCATGTCTCGCTACTGATTAAAAATCTTACCTTGTTCTTAGACAACTGTATAAAAATAGGCATATTTTCAACTTTGCACTAAAAAGGATACTTTGTGAAACATTAGTTTTACCTATTTTAAACTATGGCCTTATTATATATTATCCATGTTTGCTCCAGGTCACAAAAAATTGTCTACAAAGAGTGCAGAACAATTGTTGTAGATTTATCTACGGACTTCGCAAATTTGACAGAGTGTCTGCAAAGATAAATGAGCTTGGTTGGTTGAAAATAGATAACTTGTTTAAATATTACATAAGTGCTCTAGTCTTTCGAACTTTGTCTACTTCTTCGCCAGCTTATCTTAAAGAAAAGTTAGTACTCAGAGGTGACATGCATGAACGAAGTATTCGACATGTCCATACGTTAACGATGCCTAAATTTCGTCGTGCTGTGTTTGAAAGATGTTTTCGTATAATGCTGTGAATATATATAATGATATACCGGCGGATCTAAAAGCACATACGCTAAAATATTTTAAAAAGCACTATAAAGCCAAACTAGTGCAAGAACAAATTAAACGTACACAACTTGGTCACTAGCTTTACCATACAGTTAACTATTTCTTGAATAGTCATAATGTAATTGTTGTAGACTAAGTCACTTGTTGTGTTTACTTATCCACAATTTCTTTATTGCAAATAATTATTTAAAAATTGTAATTAGTTGAGGTTAAGTTTGAGTAGCGTTAGCTAGACTTCGCCTCATGTACTTCTTAACATTGTGTTGTAAATTACGATGCAATAAAGGCACTATAATAATAATAATAATAATAAATTAACCCCATCAATCTCTTCTATTCTTCCTTTTAAAAAATCAGCATGTTTTATCACCACCTTCTCATCTACCAGCGACAACTGTGAACCACTATCAACTAAAGCAACATATAAACAATCCCTTAAACTAATATTAATAAACAAAAGATTCCTTTTATTCAAAGTATAATTATTTAACAATAAGTCTTTTAAACTATAACCTACGTCGATCTTTAATCCTAAACATTCATTCTTCCAAAAATTGGCGTTTTTTTTTCTCCTGAGGGTGCCTCGTGTATCTGCATCACTTCAATTTTATCCGTGTCCTGAGTCCTTGCGCTAGTTGTCATGTGGTGGACGTTAGCGTCCCTGTCCATCCGGCTATATCCGTGCTGTGTTCCGCCTCCCGTCGTCCGGCCGTCATCCGCGTTGTCGTGCTGGTACCTGTTTTGTCCTTGTACGTCGTTCCCCCGGTGTTCCCTATTGTAGTATGGTCGTCTGTTTCCGTCGTGTCCCCAGTGATTTCGGTGTCCGTGGTTAAAGTAGTCCTGTCGGTAGTTGGGTCGATGTTCGTGATTGAAATTGTCCTGTCTGTGGTTGGGTCGCTGTTCGTGGTACGCGTGTCGTCGGCTGTCTTCCCTATATCCCCGGTTTTGATCCCAATAACTTGTCCGTGTTTTTGCTTCCAGTGCCGTTGCCAAATCGAAGTTTCTCATGACGCCTAAAAATTCCCTCAGTGTTTTTACATTGTGTACCACGACCATCTTCGTCACTTCCGGTTCCATGTGGCCCGCAAGTAGTAAAACTATGTCGTCCTCGCCCAACTTTGGTGTCAAGTGCTGTGCCTGGTTGAATTTGTCGATGGCGTATTCTTCGCGAGTCCCGTGTGTTCTACTGTAGTGTCCCGTAATTAAGTTTGTCCGTATGTCCGTCTGGTGCGTGTTGCTCCAGAACTGTTCCATAAATAACCGTCGAAATTCCGCGTATGTGTTGTACTGTCGGCGTATGATGTTGTGCCACTTTTCCGCGTTCCCTGTCAATGTCGCCCCTACTATCTGTAATTTAGTCCTTTCGTTTTCCGTTTCGACGATTTCGTCCAGTCTGTCTAAAACCCCATTGGCTGTTCAGTCCTCCGTCCTTCAAATTTAGGTAACGCGTCCCGGTTGAATTTAATGTGCTGTCCGTAGTCTAGTCCGATGCGCCTTCGTTCTAGGTCGTCCAATTTTTCCTGTATCTGTCTTACGTCGTGTCCTACCCGGTTTTCTAATATCGTGACTTTGTCGTCAAATTTTTCGTCTAGTTGCGTTCTACCGTGCACATTTTCGGTCTGTATCGTCTCTAAAGTTTGTCCTAAATTTTTGTAGTTTGTCATATGTCTTTTGTCGCATGTTTGTATTTCTGAAGTTAATGTCGTAAAACCGCTGACCATCGTCTCCTCTACTGTCCCTACGCGTGTCTTAATTTCCGTTCGTAAGTCCGTTTTTGTCGCGTTCAAGTCTCCCTGAATCTGTACCCGCGTATTTTCTAATTTGTCATCTATTCTGTCTATCTTTTCGTGTACCTCAGTCCTTATGTCGTCCTTTACGTTTTGCATTTGCGTGAGTAGATAGTCCTGTGTATAATTCAGTTTGGCCGTCAGTTCCGCGTGTGCCGTCCTAAACTCGTTCCTCAGTTCGGTGTGTGAATCGGTGATTTTGTTAGTTAACTCAGTGTGTGAATCGGTAATTTTGTTCGTTAAGTTCGTTTGTAGTTCCGTGTGTGAAGTTACCATTTTATCTTGCATATTCATTAGGAACCGCATTATGTCCTGGTTTCCCGCAGTTTCTGCTACTCTTGCCTCCGGTGCCGTCGCCTGGTCCGTGTCCATATCTTTCGCCTCCGGATCTGTCTGCCTCACCTCCATCTCCTGGATGTCTCCGCCTGCGTCTAACTCTATGTCTTGCGTCCTAATTTCATCGTTTAGTGTGGTGATTTCTGCTTCAATTCCGTATATTCGTCCCGATCTCGTAATCCGTTTCATTTCTGGGTCCGTCATCTCTGCAGCCTATTTTTGAACTCCTTTGCCTGAAAATATCTAAACTACGGGCCCCACCTAATCTCAGGATCCCGTATCCTACTACTATTTCTGTCTAATTTCACTCGATCTAGCTTTTTTTTTCAGCCCCACGTTGGGTTTGCCACCTATTAAATCTCTTTTACTTACTTACTATGTATTCAGTCACTCTTTATTCTATAAATTTTTATTTTATTTTGCCCCTTTTTGTCGCGCCTTTTTATGCAATATGCACACCTAATGCACGCCCCGTACTTGCAACGTATGGTTGGTTCTTTAATTAACTATTTATTTCAATGCCTCGACTATTTAAGCTCTTAAATCTCAGGGTGTTCAAACTACTTATAGTGAGTTCTGTTATAAGTAGATGTGCAAAGTCCAACCAACGTGCACACTCTTTTGTTTTAGTACAAAATTTTACTGTACTTTTGTGTATGCCAAAATTTTACTACGATCAAAGTCGCTTTGTGCCAAATTAAATTACTACCAAAATTATATGACTATTTCTGACGTTTTAAGATATCTCAGCACTCACCTGGTTTATACTTCGTATGCGGCCGCTCTAACTGCTGGCTCAAAATCCTTATCGCCGTATGCGTCTTTACACTGATGTCCTATCTAGTTGAATGATTGGTACCGCCTCCAGGTGTTGTTCTTAAATTTAGCTGCTCCCCAATACCACACTAATGATTTACCTACGTTTGAGACGCATAGAGGCAGCAGTTTTATAGATATTACTGCAGTCTCGCACGAAATGTTAGAAACGATTTGTAATTGGAAATTAAGGTCGGACGAGGAAACGCTCTCTGATCATAAATTAATAACATGGGACGTTGAAACCAAAACAAGTGCAAACGAGCAGTTAACTGTATTTCCGCGGTTCTGTAATAAAAAAGCAAATTGGGAGCGATTTAAACAAAATTTGGCGAAAGTATCCCTGTGCTCGAAAATGAGCTATCTAACTGCCGAGAGGCAGACGAAGTAGAAACACTCGCGAAAAATTAAACGACGCGGTGGTAGACGCGTCGTCGTATTCCATGCCGAAAAGAAAACATTTAAAGACAGCGTACCCTGGTGGACCCGGGAACTAACCACCAAGCGGGCAGAAACGCGTAACCTAAGGCGCCGCTATCAACGCGCCTCGGGAGATATAAGAGAACAACGGAGAATAGAATATAATCAAAGTTACCGCGAATATAAAATATTAATAGAAGAAACGCGAACGAATAAATTTAAAGAATTCTGCACGCAAAACTCAGAGAAAGAACCCTGGGGAACCGCATACCGCGTAATTAGAGGAAAACAACAAAAATCGCGCTCAGTAATATAAAGAAAACAAATGGCGAATACACGGAAGGTTTTAAAACCACAGCGGAATATTTACTAGAGAAATTTTTCCCATCGGATAATCCTGAGGGGATGAAGGTCGCACGATTTAATACGTCGGGAAGCTGCAAAGGCGCAAGGAACAGGTGCCGATAAGGCAATCCTAGTTCACGAGGTCGTCAGGGCTCTTAGGAGGATGAACCCTAAGAAGGCACCGGGACATGATAGAATCACTTCAGACGCAGCTCTGCAGGCGTGCCTGTTAGCCCCGTGTGTCCTTGTTGGGTTGTTTAATCTTTGTTTAGAAAGGGGCGTTTTTCCGCGTTGCTGGAAAATCCAGAATGTGAAATTTATACCCAAACCTAAAAAGGCGGATGCGTCAGATCCGGGCAGCTATCGTCCAATTAGCTTGCTACCGGTGTTGGGGAAAGTTTTAGATCGTGTTATGACTACGCGTGTTGAACACCTAGTGCGAGACAGCGGCGGTTTTAATAACCGACAGTTTGGTTTCGTGGAGGGCAAGTCGACTATCGACGCGTTAGAGTTCGTTGTCGGGGAAATTAAGCAGGCAAGAGATGCCAAAGAGTACTGTGTCGTTGTTGCTTTGGACATTTCAGGAGCATTTGATGCTGCCTGGTGGCCATTAATCGTTTGCGAGTTAGATCGTAGGAGTTGTCCGCGAAACTTGATGTCTTTGGTCAAGAGCTATTTCTCGGGGCGATTAGCACAGGTTGAAATTCCGGGTGAAGTTCTGTCGCGTGAGGTGGAAAGGGATGCCCGCAAGGGTCATGTTCTGGTCCCACATTTTGAAGTTGTTGTATGAGAGCATCTTTAGGGTCAAGTTGCCCGCAGGATGCTCAATCGTTGGGTTTGCAGATGACACACTTTTAATTGTAAGATCGAGATTGTTAATGGATATGCGCACAAAACCGAACGAGGCGCTTAATAAATTACACGAAAGGTCGCAGGCGGTAAAATTAAAATTTAACACGGCGAAGTCAGAGGCGCTTTATTTCGGCACGAAACCAGGACAGAGACCTCCTAGGCTAGAGCTAGGAGGTGAGAAAATCCCGATTAAAGATTGTATTACCTACCTCGGCGTCAAGATCGACAATAAATTAAATTGGAAAGCGCACGTACAATACGTAAAAAGTAAGGCGGCGAAATATCAAATAAAATGATGGCGGCGGCTAAAATAAAGTGGGGTTTCAGGGCGAATCGCTGAGGACGGTTTATGCCGGAGCAATTGAGCCGGCAATACTGTACGCAGCTTCTGTATGGGCAGAAGGTTGTAAAGTCCGGGAGATGCGTCAATTGACGAGCGTACAACGCATAACCGCGGTAAAAGCGGCGAGGGCGTACAGGACCACCTCCACGGAGGCTGTCCTGGTGATCAGTAGGTCTCTCCTATCGAATATGTCGTTAGGAGATTAGAGATAGACGATTAATAAATATAGGAAAAGGGCGCGAAATTATCGAAGATCTTAATCTTGGTAATAGGGAAATTGCAAGAAAGATTGTTGTATCTGAGTTAGGGCACCCGGCTGATATTAGAGGGATCGAGTTTGTCGAAGGTGATGAGGACGCGATGGGTATCAGAATTTATACGGACGGTTCACGTATGGACGATGGGCAAGCAGGCGCGGCGTTTGTCGTGTATAAGCAGGAAAGGAGGTGTTTCGGTTTCAAACCAAACTCGCGAACTGGTGCACTATCTTCCAGTGCGAATTGGTAGCCATACGAGAGGCTATCGATTACGTAATAAACCATACGGGCAGAGACGAGTATTATATAATCAGTGATAGTAAATCGGCGCTAACGGCTTTAACAAACATGAACACCTCGACAGATCTCCAAGCGGACGTCTGGAGGATAGCGCGTACGGCGCTAGAGTTTCGACGTTTAAAGTTCTGTTGGGTCAGGTCGCACAATGGTAACGTAGGAAACGATAGGGCTGACGAATTAGCTAAAGAGGCCGCGACGGGCGACTTTCGAATATCACATTCGTCGATACCGAGGTCTTTAATCAAAAGAAAGCTGCGCGAAAAATCAATTCGACAATGGGAAGAGAGGTGGAACAACGCTGCCACGGGCAGGTTGACCCACAAATTCATACCGAGCATAGAAGCCAGAGGTAAGATCGAGGTTAAGCTCGATCACAAAATGGTGCAGTTGATAACAGGGCACGGCGCCCTGAAGGCGTATTTACAAAGGTTCGGTCTAACCAATAGCGACCGCTGCGAATGCGGTGAGGGCGCGGAAAGCGCAGAGCACGTGCTCTTTGACTGCCCGCTTGAGGCGGGAAATCGAGGGTTGGCTGATAGCAAACTAGCTATCCTAGGTCTGGCATGGCCAAAGAGCCTAGAGGAAGTCGGGAAGTGGTTAACCAGAAGGCGTTCTGGACAGCCTTAAAAGAATTCGCGGGAAGGGTCGCGAGATTAGACAATCAATGAACGACCGCGTGTAAAAATTCGGTGGGGTTGGTGGGAGGATTGAAAATTTTAGATTGACTTGGCGTGAGTAAGGATACGAGCATAACCAAAACCTGATATTAAAAAAAAAAAAAAAAAAAGATAATTATACCAAAATGTCCAATATGCACGAGAAACCCCACTCCATTAATACAATCACTGCCTATCTTCATAATTATGTGCGGAAAATTGGGAATAAATAATACCAAATAAACAATAACAAATAAATCATAAACCCTCATTAAATTAAATCAATAAAGTAAACAAGGATAATAAAACAGAGTGCAACCGCGCATCCCCAGGACTTGAAAGTGAAGTGATAGTGATAGTGATTGTGATCCCCAAAAACATTTAGTGCATACCCACCAGGACTTTAGCAGTGCACCCGTCCCACCTTTAGAAGTAAGTTACAGACGACCAGATCTTCGGATGCTGGAGAATTTTATTATCGAGGTAAGACTTAAATTGTGGCGGCTGTACTCGCACAAGCATTGATTTACATTAATTAGTAGTTTTGAAATAATTTAAGAAGCACGTTTGGTGTGTAAAAGCGCTAGCCGACATAATGCTTGTGCGAGTGCACCTGATAAATAGGGTGATGCTTTCGCTATTTTGTGCACTGCTATATGCTTAACGCTTATTAAACATTTATTTATATATTTACATAATTATATTTATTTATATTTTATATTTACACTTTATATTTATTTATATATAGCATGTATTATGTGGCTTATTTGTTTTGTTTGACGTTCTGTCGCCATTTTGGTTGCAGTATATATTTGGGAAGGACGAGCAGAATTGCGAAGATTGTAATCATAATGTAAATCAGTTAGAGAACGATAGGGAAAGCTAGGGATGGATTTAAATTAGTTAGCTAGATTTGGATAGTTTTAAGACGACCCTTCAGGTCGCACTGGTAAGCAGAACCGGCGTCTGCTATCCGGTATTACGGATCCCTCCCCCTCTCATTTTTGCTTGTTGATCGGGTACACTCGAAAGTCAGCGCTAGGGATACCATTATTTACAACCCTGTTTTTAGTTTTGTTTTGTTTTGTTCCAGTTTTGTCAGATTTTTAGGTTTGTTAGATTGTTAGAGTTTGTTAGGTTTGTTAGATTTTTAGGTTTGTTAGATTTTTATTTAGTTTTTATTTAGGGTGAATCAATTATGAAGTAAGAATAAATTAGGAGCACGACTATTTTTCGCGTTTAAACCCAATGTAGTACCTCCGGGTGGAGCATTGGGGACGTGGCCGCAAGTATAGCGGCCCTAATTCAAATTATAATGCTCCCCAATACCTGAAATAATTAACCCGAATTTAGAATTTTGAATACCCTGTGCTGTAACTTCCCCTGTGCTAATTTCTGCTTTAATTCTCCACTACCAATTGCTGCTCTCCAAAATTCCGCTCCTCGTGTCTTCAATCAATCCGTCCGCTTCTTCTTATCGTATCCAAATCTACTCGTCGTCCTAATTCAAATTGCTCTATGCCCCGCTACAAATCTATAAATCGCTATCCAAATCCAACGTCTTTCCTTATATAATTCCTCTCGATGTCCTGCTACCTAATTATCGCTATCCAAATCCAACTTCTTTCCCTTGTATAATTCCTCTCGATGTCCTGCTACCTAATTATCGCTATCCAAATCCAACTTCTTTCCCTTGTATTACCACTCGAATGCCTGCTACCTTTCTATAAATCGCTATCCAAATCTCACTTCTTTCCTATGTATAACCACTCAATTGCCTGCTACCTTTCCCAATCGCTTTCCAAATCTGTATACTTTTCCGTCGTTTCACCGTCGCACTATCACTACTCTTTACACTTATTACTCTCGTCGCTGTTACTTCTTTACCCTTCTTTACTAAATCAAAACTCTTTAAAAACAAATACTTTTATTAACTTCTTTTAAATCGTATACAAATTAGCACAGTATGAAAACACGTCTTTTACAAATTAATTTCGAAATAATCTCCCCTGTTTACTTTCCAAGGCGACCATTTTAATTTTTTTGCCTACTACACTTTAAAATACATAACTAAATCGTCCAATAACATCCTAACATTTCGTTTGTGTCGCACATACCATAGTTCATGTCCTTTTACACTTTCCTTATTTACCTAAATTCTAGTATTTGTCCTAAATATTTACAGTTCACCAATCATATTTGACATTGTTATAACTAATAATTTTGAGTTTACAAATATTGTCCAAAAGTTGATTCTATTTAAAATGCAAAACCAAAACAAATAACACTTGAACCTGGATGCGTGGTTGATAGTAAACGTCCATAGACGCATCCGGTTTTTGGACGGCAAATGTACTTTCAAAGGCCTTTAAAAACTCGGTATAAACCCTTGAGCACTGTACATCTTACTACGTCATTTAGTCATTTTAATATTACCTTTTGGCACTTAATTTCAACTACCATTTTGAATGGTATGTTAGTATACGTAAAATACGGCAAACATACATTTTTAAGTTTATGTGATCAAATATGTGGATTATTTTGCTTGGCATATACTACCTTGTACTAAACAACCCTTAGAACTCTTGGTAGCTCCCTATACATAACAATATATATATATATATATATATATATATATATATATATACGGTTTTTTTGAACTCTTTCTCAGCATTTAATGAATTAAAAATTATAATTTGCAGACAGTGTGGGTACAAAACTGTATGCCTATATATTAACCACTGCCAGATAAAGCACCATCTAGTTATTTTTAATAATACTTGCTATAGGTCTGGGTGTGACCATACCAGCAATTTTATTCAGAATGTAAACAAAGTTCAGAATGCTTAAATTTTATAAAAATTTTGAGATTTCAATGAGTACTACAGTTTTTAATACTTTAATAAAACACGAGAGCAGGTAAAACACATCGATTTTTTCTTAAGTAAAATTTACAAGTCCTTTGTCAAGTTCTACATTGTTATCTCATCACCTAGGAAATCTCTTTAAAAATTCCTATTTGCCTACTATATACAAAATTCTTAAGAACTACACTCATTGATCAATTATCCCAAACATATCTAATAACTCTTTCAAAACATTTCATTTTGATCACTTGAGTCCTATTTTTCATTGGTTACATTTTGTTTACAATTTTCATTAAACTTACAATTATTTATTTCTAACACCACATACTAAATGAATTATATTTCAGGTATTCTGGTACCTATTACTTATAAGAACAATAGTGCTCAATTAAATAGTGAACATAAATGTGCAATACAGTAAACAAACATTATTTTTACATCCTATAACTACTTATTTTTACGAAAATATGCTAAATGACTTATTTTTCAGGTATTATGGTACATATTACTTTTAAAAACAGTAGTGTCCATTAAATAGTGAACATAAACGTGAAATACAATCAACAGAAGCTTATTCAAATGGAATAAATTTTTCATTTCTATAAATAAAATTACTTAAATACCTATTTGAAATCTCAAAAGCTTAATCACACTGAAATAGCATTCGATATAAGTTCAGCAAATAATTATTCTACGATCTTGTTTATCATTAGTTTTAAATTAGACATTTCATTTATATGAGTGGTAAATAAGTGCGTCGAACCTAGGATATTATGAACATTACAATATATATATATATATATATATATGTGTGTGTATATATATGCGTATATATATGTATATATATATATATATGTATATAATGCTATGATAAGGGGTTGTTTAGGGGTGTATTGTATAGCAAGGGTCGTGCAGTAACCATAAAGTGCGATAGGAAGCAGAAAACTGCATTTATTTAACAGAAAATTAAGTAATTTAGATATTATGTAAATAGTAAGCAATTAACACCCTGTATATAGAGCATAATTAGTTTTAAGCGACACAAATAGACACATCTTACAACAATAGGACGCATATTTAGCATAGAAATAGGTAATTCATACATTAGATAAATAACAAGTATTTAACACTTGGTATATAAAGCTTTATTAATTTTAAGCAATGCAAGTAACAATATCTTTCAGTAAAAGTACGCGTATTTAGAGGAAAGGATAGTACATTTAATTAAACACGCATTGAAAAGGGTTCTAATTAGTTATAATATAATACGGAGATAAGAGATAAAACTTAACAAAGCCTTGTGTAAGTGCGTAGAAACAATCAACATTTTTGTTAAGAAAATGCAGTTCAAAAAACGCATAAAATAGACGAAAGTAAAATTGAAATTACATCATGTATTTTTGTTTAATTATGGAAAAGGCGATATCTACACAAAACAGCGTATGGTCTGATATCGAGGTATCTATAAGCAAATAACCATTACCCGGAAAACAGAATATATTACATCAGAAAACCACTTCGAGATGCAGGACATACAAAAACCTTATTGGTTAAGATAGCTACAGACTTGTTGAAAACCCAACCCACATGCAAGTGGGATCAGCCTATATTTAACAGCAAGCCATGATAAGACAGTTCAGTTTTAATTAAGCAGGGCAAAACTGCGCCACTCTGAATCAAAAAGTCACGCGTAATTTTAAATGTTTAATAAAATAGATAGTGACAAATAAATGCTACGAATATGAAAATTTCTATTGCCGTTTAACGTGAGTAGAATTTGGGGTAATTTATTTAAACTAATAAGATAATAATAGGGCTCCGAGTGCATGGATAATCCTAATTGGGTGATAATAATTCCGAATGTAATAAATCTGAATGGATGGATTTTTCAAGGATAGATAGAATAATTCAAATCCTAGTTGGTTGATAATAAATCCTAATGGATGGTATAATAATTTAAATACATGGAAAATTCTAATTGATGGTATAACATTTCAAATGTGTGGATAGATATAATAATTCGAATGTAGGGATATTTTAAATGGATTAATATAATATTTCAAATCAGCGTCGACGATTTTGGTACAATTTTGAGTTGCGAGATTCAATGCAAATAAAACAAAGAAGCAAGAAGCAATTTATGGAAACCAAGTGGTTCAATTAAGCAGAGCAGTAACAGGTCAGATCTATTTAGTTTTAAGATATTTTTCTATTTAAATTTGAATACTGAATTTACGTAATTTATATAAAAGTGTAACAAAGTCAGCACAAACATTGCATACGTTAAAAGTACGTAACATTATAAAGGGGTTTAGAACGTTGTAAGTTTCTTTGGTAAAAAAGGGTAGTATTTGGTGACTTTAGATTGATTGCAAAGCATATAAATTTTGGGATAAATAAGACTTATGATATTGTACAGAACCATATGGTTCTGTATACGATTTAGATTTGTAAATTTCTCAATTATAGTCATCGGTCTCGGTGGCGTAATTGGTTAACACACAGTTCCGGCAAAACTGAGATGCAGGTTCAAATCCTGTCCAAGACCATATATTTTCCTTCTTTCAATTACTAGCTCGATTTGAAATGATCATTTGGGCTTTGCATAAAAGTCTATGTTATTATTTCATCTTAATAATTGTAATACGTTAGTATTTATCAACTTACCTTGTGTAAAAAAAAACTACCTAAAATATATTATATATATATATATATATATATATATATATATATATATATATATATATATATGATGTTATTGATGACAGCCAGCAATAATCAGTCAATTGTAATTTATTTTCTAACGTTTGCATTATATGTTTAATCATAGAATAATTACTATGACTTAAAATTTTTGACAACATTCCTGTTGTCAAAATATTTGCAATCACTCAAAACTGTGTCATGAATAAGTGTTCCAATTAATAGCAATTTTAAGTCATAGTAATTATTCTATGATTAAGGCATGAATTTAATGCCGAAACGTTAGAAAATAAATTACAATTGACTGATTAGTTTTTGCTTTACGAACGAGTGCATCTCAGAAATAACATCACAATTAAAAGTTTATACCTACTTTCGTTCGAGAAAAATACAATAACTATATATATATATATATATATATATATATATATATATATATATATATATATATATATATATTATATATATATATATATATATATATATATATATATATATATATATATATATATATATATATATATATAAAATTAGTAATATTGACTGTTCTTATAATGTATAGTAAGATTATTATTGGGTATACAGTCAGCTTGGGCATGGATTTAATATAAACTTTTTATAACCATTTCAAGCTTTCGAAAATGTTTATTTTCTTCATCAGGATACTAAAAGTCTATAATTTAACATTTATATAACAAAATTATATAGGTTACTTACGATTATAAAGTTTACAATTATATAAACATAAAATGACATCTATATGACATGGACAGGTTTTTGTTCATACTTGTACATTTAAAAGTTTCTTATAAATATATGTAAAATTAAAGTTAAAGTTAATGTAGTAAAGATATTAAATAAAATAAAGTAACATAGCTATTATAGGCCTTGTTGATACAAATAAAATTAGAAACTAAAAAGTGTTATACTAGTTTTTTAAAAATTACAGCTAATCGTATTGTACCAAAGGTGTTATAAATTTGTATAGTGTGATAGTTTTATATAAGTTTGAAATTATTTTTATTCTTTATTATTGTTATAAGATATGAATAAATATTGTTTAAATTTTGTGTGTTTTAACTCTGTTAAATTTAACATATTTTAGAATGACAATTGTCAAAAAGAAAACGCAAAGATTTGCATATTTTATTTCAACAAATGTTATACTAAACAAATTAAATTCTTTCATACTATTAATATGCTTATCTTAATTGAAATGCGGCATCTCGTATAATGTAAGTTAGGATAATGTATTATAATTATATTTTTGTTTTTATAAGTAGCAACTATTTCAACCGTTCTGAATATACCTGCACCTTGAAGAAGTCCCAGATTACTAAAACGGCTGGAACGACTTGAGTGTTCGAATGAGCTAAAGAGCCAAACTACAGGTTACACTAAATTAGTGGGGATTTTAGTGAGGAACTAGACTAAGACAGGTCTGCGAAAGAGGGCAGCAGCCTTCTCGGTACATAGAGAGACAGAGACCATAGGGGTCGGTATGACATTCTAAGACATACTATTGCGATGTAGAAGGCAACAGGAAATCACCACATTACCTCCCAAGTACACAGCGTATTTAAATTGTTATTTAAGATGATGGCATCTTTTGGGGTAAAATATTTCCGTGCATTTACATTTCCAATGCTCCACCCAGAGGTACTATATTGGCCAGGAGGCCAGTTTTATGTTGCTTAGAAATTTAGAATTTTGCGAACCCTTGCCGTTCCAGGCAAGGTAGGGATCTTTAACGTGCGTGACAACACTCACCCACGGGACCTCCATTTAACCTCTCATTCGAACGAGGGCGTAATTTTTGTGAAAAATGCTCCCCTGCCATTTTTCAAGCAGTCGGCCGTGTTGGGATTCGAATACAGGATCTTGAAATCCGTGGTCTTGCACTTACTACATTGATCCACGGCGAAGCCAGTTAAAATAGTTCCCCATTCGGATCTCCGGGAGGGGACTACTGCGGAGGATGTGTCGGAAAGTATAAATGAAAAGCCAGGAACATTTTTTGAGTCGGAGCGTGGAATGCCAGATGTATAAAGCAAGTAGGTAGGTTAGAGAATTTGAAGTTGAAATGGATAGGTTAGTAGACATAGTAGGGATTAATGAAGTTTAGTTGCCAGAAGCGGGGAGTTTTTAGAGCGGAGACTTAGGGTAATTCATACAGTATCAGAGGAAAGTTATTCGAATGTGGGTATAGTTATGCGAAAAAATATAGGACACCGTATAGAAACTACTTACAAGAGAACGAAAGAGTTCTCATGGTTAGATTTAAGTTTAATCCGATAAATACAGTAATGATATAAGTATACATGCCCAACCCTAGCTACATTGAGGAGTAGGTAGAAACGATTTACAAAGATATCGAAGACATACTAAGATGCATAAGAGTACATGAAAATTTAATAATTACGGAAGATTTTAATGCAGTGGTAGGCGAGGGCAGGGAAGGAGCGGTAGTAGGTTTATTAGGATTAGGCACGAGCAACGACAGAGGAGATAAGCTGGTGCAATTCTGCGACAAAAACAATTTAACCACCACAAACACATTATTTCAACATAATGCTAGAAGACAAAACACGTGGAAGATGCCAGGAGGTATAGGAAGATATCAAATAGATTACATTCTTGTTAGACAACGGTAAAAGACCGTAGAAGCTACCCAGATCCAGATATAGACATGACTACAACATCATAATTATGAAGACCACGCTTAAATTTAAAAATCTGAGAAAAAGGAACGGGAAAACACGCTTTGATTTCGAGAAACTAAAAAATTAAGATATCCACGAAAGATTTGCAAAAAAAGTCAAGTGAATTGCTAAAAGATATCGGGAAAATTTCTGATACGAAGGAAGTAGAAACAGAATGGAATCACAAATTCCAACCTAGAGATGGTGGCCAGAGACATTTTGGTGTATATACAAAGGAAAAGAAACCATGGGTAAGAAAGGATATCCTGAATTTAATAGAAGAAAAAAGAAAATACAAAAACAGACCAGACGAAGCGGAAAAACCGAAGTACAAAGTTATAAAATGGGAAATTATTCGTAAATGCTGGAAAGCTGAAGAACAATGGACTGATGAAAAGTGGACAAATGTACAAACTAAGATGGAAATAGGAAAGACAGACGAAGCATAGAAACTAATTAGAATTAATTTTAGGGATATAAAACCGTATAGGAAAAATATAAGAGGCGCAAGCAGGAGAAAACGTCATTATAGAAAATGTAGAGAAAGTGGTTAGATGGCAAAAATATATAGGAAATTTATTTGCAGGAGAGGAACTAACAGCATTAGAATAGAAATCAGACGTTGAATAGTTGTCTTGGGATATCCTATACTTAGAGATGAGTCTAAATTAGCCTTAAAAGGTTTGAAAAATGGTAAGGCATCGGGTATAGATAAGATGCAAGCAGAAACTCTAAAAGTTGCTGATCAAGCAGTAACAGAACGTATCTTCCCACTTGTAAGTTATATGTATGAGACAGGCAAGATACCCAAAGATGTTAAATGTAGCATCATAGTCACTATACCTAAAAAGAGATAAGTTTGACAGCATACGTACCAAAAATATTAACTATAATTGTACAAGGACGGATCGAAATCCGAGCTGAAAAAATATTACGAGAACATCAATTTGAGTTAGCGAAACAGGGGAACACGAGAGGCTATTTTAGCTATAATGGCAATAATGGGTAAGACGATAAAAAAGGAGGAAGCGTGTACATAGGGTTTGTAGATCTAGAAAACGCATTCGACAATGTAAAATGAAAAAATATTTTCAAAATACTCAAAAAGAGTTCTAAGGATAGACGAGTACTTCATAGCTTATACAAAGAGGAACCAGCAATTATAGAATTAGAGCAGGAACGTAGAGAAGTAAATATTAGGAAAAGGGTTAAACAGGGATGTGCTCTATCACTGTTAATTTTTAACTTGTACATAGAAGAGATAATGAATACTGTCAAATGCAGGAGGACGTTTGGAATTACTATGCAGGGACAGAAAATGATATGCTTAGACTTGCAGATGATATAGCGGTATTAACATCTAGCAAAGAAGAGTTAGAAAATAGGTCCAAAACCAGAATACAAATAGGAAACGAGAACTTACAAGAGGTTACGGATTTCTGCTAACTAGGACGTCAATAGGAAGGAGATAGAAAAAAAGAGAGGTATAGGTAGACCTAGGTTAGATTATTGCACACAGATCGTCAAAGATGTAGGCTGTGGGAATTTCAGGAAATGTGTAAGCTAGCTCAAAATAGAAATCAATGGAGGTAATGACAAAAAAAATAATTGTACTTGAACTTGATGATTAGTATGAGCAACTACAAGTGTTGGTTTTGCAATATTCTCAACTGTGCGATAGAATTTATTGGAAAGCTACTAATTCTGCAAATCTCTAAGTGTTGGTGGATCTTGGTAGTCACAGGTTGTTTAACCCCCTTCACATACCACTAAATATCGGTTACGTAGGGTATACGCTTAGAAAATATTAGAAGGGAACCAAGCTGTATTTAGATTGTGAAAATTTTAGGAAACCTGTAGGCTAACTCAGAATAGAAATTAATGGAAGTTTGCTTCAAATCAGTTCCAAGAATAAAACCTATTGACGAAAAAAATAATTGCACTTAAACCTAATGATTCGTATAAACAACTACAGGTATAGGTTTTGCGATATTCTCAAACTAAGTTGATTGTGCCAAGGGATTTATTGGAAAACTATTAATTCGGTAAATGGTAAAATGATGTGGGATCTTGGTAGTCGGAGGTTGCTTAAACCTCTACACATACCAAGAATATCAGTGAAATAGGGTATATATTTAGAAAACAATAGAAATGGAATCGCGCTGTATCTAACAAGAAAGAGCAGCAGCTATGTTTGAAGACAACAAACATAAAAACAAGAAACGAATTGTTGAAAGCCATATGTGTGGAGCACAGAACTGTCTGGGTATGAAATAGGGACGGACAGTGGGAGAAGGAGACAGAAAAAAAGTAAAAGCTGTTACGTTCAAAACCCTGCAAGTAATTTTTTTTGCATTCATTTAAAACGCCCTAAAATTTCTCAACAAGCTCGATTTCCCGCCATGTGAATTAGTGTTATTTTATAAAATTTCTCAAGTAATTACTCTATATAAAAGCTTGCCTTATAAAACAGCTGCTTAGAAAACTTTACGTTACAAAGCAGTTGTAATAAATTCTACCACCTACAGTGACTACATTTTCATTAAAGTTGTACATAAATGCACAGCTTTCTTCTAAAAGACAAGGCCACTAACCAGCTGATTACATCTGCTTACAATGGGTTTCTTATGTATAAGTTTATAATGTTATTCTGCAGCTGTTAGGATGTTTTAAAGTAATAAGATTGCTTTCTTTTAGGAAAAATCCTTTGTTAATTACGTTATCTGCTTCTTGTCAAGCTGTTACAGTTTGTATTTCGGCAGCTGTTGTCTGGGAATTTTCACACTTGATTCTTCAGCGATATCTTTGAAAGCTAAATACCTACCCCCCATACATGGTTCTGTCTTTATAAAATAAAGACCGCGCTTTGAAAGGGACAGATTGAATACAACATCTTCTTACCGAAGAGATATGTTATAAAGTCGCGCTATTAAAATGCTTTCTGGCTAGTGTGAGTTGAGTTGGTGGTTCCAGCATCCAGCGCATAAAGAAATGCAGCCGCATTTTCCCATCCATAAGATGAGACCAGCACGAAACCGATAACTCAAGGTACAGTTTTCTGATTTCGTAATTTTTTGATCCTGCTGTGAAGAATAGGCATTTCATTTGCTGTTTATAATGTATATTATTCGTGATTATCCAGTAAATTACCAACACTACGTTACAAAACTTACATTCACAATGCACGAACGACTATGAATCTTTCTTCAAATTAAAAACTAGTTAATCAAAGTTTGTGTTAGAGTCCGTTTTATTGTTTCTTTTGTCTTTTTGTATAAATATTAACGTAAAGAACTTGCGCATCAATTTAAAAGTAGTTAACACTTGATTAACTTAAGTTAGGGTGTACAAGTTTAATGTCACACTACTTCTTGAGGAGGTGCTTATAAATTTTATATTCTTATGTTATGGGGCTTTGTTTACCATCACGCTGTAACAAACGATTGTGCAAATTATTGGATTCTTTGATATACGCCAGCCGTCTGTTTGGGTGTTCCAAGGTGAAGAAAAACCGATAAAAGTTATCCGTTTGTTCCGAAAGCAGGTCATGTACTAACAATTCCTCTACAAGATCAAAGAATTGTTATTTCCCATTGGTATATAACCATTTGTTTACCGCAAGTCATCGCGCAGTTTCGAAAAACCAACCCCAAACAAAGAATCATCATTCACCAACACAATGCAAGTTCGCACACAGCTCGCAAGACAATTAAATTTTTAATGCAACAAAACGTCGAATTGTTAGACCATCCTCCGTACAGTCGCGACATAATTCCCAACGGTTTCTATACATTTCCGAAAATCAAGGACGGACTGCGTGGTCAGGGTTTCAGTCGTCAGAAGAAGCAGTCGATGCCTTCAAAAATGCAATTTTGACTGACCAACAAACGAATGCCATAACTGCTATCAAAGTCGGTTCGAGCGAATGCAAAAGTACGTTAATATCCGAGGAGAATACTTCGATAGACAATCAAGTCTTTAAAACCTATCTCTTCTGTTTTATTCCAGCTCTAAATGCCAAACTTAAAGGACAACCCTCATGATTGCATATAATCAGATTTATTCCACAGAACTGATTGATTCTAAAGTATATGTTTATATTAACGAATGTTGTACTTACGAAATATTTAAACGAAATCAAAAAGCATAACGACAACTTCACGCTCATTTATAAATCCCACGTTAGATTAAGAGTGGAGCCAACCGACTGATTTTATAAATTGTGAATAAAACGTAACGTAACGTATTTGCTTGTACGCATCTAAGAATGTTTCCTTCAATATGTCACTATTTTTATGAGCATTCCTAAAAGTTCAATTAATGTATGCTCTCAAATATTTTTAAAAACCAACATTAACGTTTCAGTTTTATAAATTATTTTACAAGACCACCTATGAAGCTTCCATTATTCGAGTGAAATTTCAAAGATGTTTGAATGAATAATAGCGTGAAAACAGTTTATGTACAACTCAGACACCTTTGAGAATATTGGCTGACGTAGTTTAGCTTTCGCAACGTCCCAAACAGCAATACCAAAACTAAAACACATTCTTTGAATATTTTTGGGATCATTAGTTTACTCAAAGACCTAATGTAGTGTTGACGCAATTCATGATGTCACTCACAAAATAATATGCATATTCTTACCCGTCTACTTTGTAGCTATAACGACAAAGCAACAGTGTGTGAAAAGTAGATTTGTTAAAGTGTATTGTAGAGGAGGTATTAAAAAAGTTATTTCAATAAAGTTTTAAACACCACAGAAAAGAAATACTGCAGACACTTTTACAGGAAAATCGATACCTCTTTAGTACTTTGTTGTCCGAGGGTTAATATGTTAGTTCCGCTCACTTAGAATTAGCGCGCTTAAGTTCATTAGTGTGTTTTCGTAGCAGATTGTCCGAATTAAAAGTAAATCTTTTGCACTATTGTCTATTGAAAATAAGCTATTAAAAATTTTGAGGCTGTAGATTGTTATCAACAAATAAATGCGGCTTTACAAAACTTTTGTAAAACCTTGTACAAGTTTAATTTTAATTCCTCTTTATAACGACCCAAAGTTATTTAACTCAACGCAAGGAATTAGTTGAAGTAAAAGCTTTCCTGTCCAATAAAATTAGTCTCTTCAAGAATGCTGCTGGGATTTCATTTGGGCACGTTTTTATTTATATTAATTTTCAACGATATAATAAGCTGTTGTATGCTTTTGTATTGTCACGATCTCAATGTGTTTTCCCAATTCATGATAGTGTAAATGTTTCAACCCCTCAGACTGAATTTAATAATTGTACTTGGTGGTGCAAAGCAAATGATTAGAAAGTCTTCATATACCTATGAATATTTAATGAATGGTCAAATATTGGCATCTAAGGATTATTTTTGTGATTTAGGTGCAATATTCAACTCTTGTGTGCGTTTTGATCTATACATTTGTAACATTCTAAACCAAAGATTTCGCTAATTGGATAGCAATTTAACTAATGTACTGCAGTTAATCTGTTTTCAATTGGAGTACAATTCAGTTTGTATCATGATAGTAACTTTTACAGATAAATTATTCAATTGATTTCTTAAAAGTATTTGATTTTCATTTAGAATTTGACACCGAGTTCATAGTTCATTTCCCGTAACAGAGTCTTTGTGAATGTAAGTCGTTTTTTTAATTTCTTATTATTACTAATTCGTCTAAATAAGAATTTATATGTTGTTTACCATCTGGGTCAAAAATTCAATTTGCCGTTTTGATATTTTGCCTATGCCGTATCTTTGTTCTGGGAAGTAGTGTAAAATCAGGGTTTCTGTGACCACATTTCCTCCAGCATCCACATTTCCTCACACATCTGGACCAAATTTACATGTAAATTCCCATAAGGAGGAAATGTGGAGATGGATTTTCTCCTTGCTCCCTCCTTGTGGGATTTTTACCCCAACCATCCATGCCCTAAAAAATCGGTAACCCCTAAAATTTTCGAGATACCTCTCGGTGCCTATTGGCACCGCACCCACGAGATAAATCTATATTGTTTGGTATCAATTAATATTATATTTTTCTCAGCTATCTGAATTTCTATGAATTTTTTAGCATCATCCCGCAGGGAGCTACCCCAATTTTAAGATGTTTTTACCGCTAACATTCTGGATCAAATAGCTAACCTAACTCCTGACAAGTCCACATCCAACCTATAGTGCGTTTAACGAACCGATTCAGTAAATGCTCCGCCCATAAATCGGCGCCAAGTTTAAATAAAGATTTTGTATTGGTTGGCCGGATTCGCACAACCACACATTTCAATTTGTAACATTAACCTACAAATGTCAATTAGTTTTTCGTGTTTGTCTTTGCTTTATTTTTTGTTCACTCGTCTTTCGTAGTTTTTGCTCTTTTACTTTTTTTTTCAAAAACAGTATTTTTCAATACTTATTACATTTGTGTAGGTTATTTACAATTTGATCGCTGTAAATCAAGCTAATGCTCAGTTTGTACTGCGCAACTAAGCCCATCCTATTATTTTAATTACTGAATCTGTTCGTTAAACGCACTATAGGTCGGAGGCAATTTAGCCCTATAAGGCAATTTCACCCTCTAAGGCAATTTCACCCTACCTAAACATCCTACATATATCCGGACATATGTCGATGCGCACCTCTGCTCAGTCCGACCTAGGTCGGATTAAATCCGACCTATGTCGGATAACAAAACTGTTCCTAAACAAGAGAATGTAAGCGATATGGCGGTGTCCAACATATTCGGGTATCTTCGGCAATATGCACCCCCACTCTGTAGGATACATAAGGGCAATTTTCGTATTCAATTTAGTATTCGTACAGTAGCTAGAACGGTAAACATGAGCGTGCCCAAGGTGGATTAACGTTCCTCAACTTCTTGGGAATAAAGTGAAACCAACAAATGAGCGATTTGGATTGTGGCTGTTGGCTGACAATATGTGCAACAATAATCTGGTGACAGATATTGGTAATATTTGTTATGTCGAAGGCGAACAGATGCTGACTGGTGGACTACACATATCAATTACAGAACCATTTTGTGACAATTTAATGTTGGTTAAAATTTGCGACGTTACTGACGCCGAGAAAACATCTGCAAACAAAAGGATGTTTATCCTAAAAAAAGAAATTTGTGGTGAATTTAACAGCTATCTACAAAGAAAGTTCGACCGATTTGGTTCCGCTAGGCATGGTGTTAAAGCTAAGCTTCCGTTTTCTCTGGAAAGCACTAACAAGATGGGCCAGGGAGAAAAAAAAATTATCGGAAAAGAAAGCATTAATAAAAAATTCCAAAATCCTATATGTGTTCCGTACAAAGTGGAACTAGTAGATGTTAAGTTGGAAACTTTATTAGAGGAACTACCAAATATATATTAGACGAACTCAAAAAATACTATTACTATCTTTTTGACATGGATGTAACCCAAGATTTTGCTGGCATATTTAGCAAGATGGAGATGTGTAATTATTTAACTACAAACCATAACTTTTGTTGCAAGTACAAATACGAAGAAAAGTGCAATATTATAGTTGACAACGATAAAACTGTGGGAATCGGTTGTTTAACTTGGCTAGTAACCAATGCAAGAATTAAGATATACAACAAATTTGTGTGTCAGATAACAAGTCCTGGTGTTAATAAACAACTTGGCAACCATATACTAGATTTTTTACGTTGTCCAGATGTACGTTTAAGGGAAACATTTGCGTCTACTTTGGCCAAAGAACATGGTATTGCGCGATTGAAAGCGACAATATACAGCTGTACAATTGGAAACTATGTCAGTGCGGAAAGGGTGTATAATCCCTTAAAGGACTGTTTAACCTTATTGGAAGATAGTAAGTTATACTTCCTAAAGGCGCCAATGTACTCGGTACCACTTGCCAGAATGTGGAGTAAGCTATCGGACAAGTTATAAAATAGCTGCTGTTTAGTGTATAATAACCTACTACAGTACGTGTATTGGAAAGGTGGCAATACAAAGAAATTGAAAGGCTTGCAAAAACCAGAAAAAAGAGAAAAATTGATAAAGTATATATATGCTTTCGGCTTTTAGTTTTAACTATTTACCTGTAAATTATTTAGAGATAGTAAAGGAGAAAGACAGCCAAGATAAAATAAAAATCTTACACAAGTGCTACATTAAAGCAGGTAGTACATATTTTAAATAATCTACAACACCAAATTCTACAATTCCAGAAGAACATTCGCCCAGAGGTTGTACGATAACGCGTAAATATTGATAGTAAACTCTACCCGTTTATGCTAATAGAAATTGCCCCATTATGCATACCATACGCTGTAAGTGGAAGAAAAAGACAACTGGAATTCTTCTCCCACCTTCCCTTCTTCCAAATCCTTCCTGCTTCTATCCGGGTAGACAGAGTATACGTTTGATCTCCACGTGGTGTTCGCGGGGCACAGCGGTTTTAGATTTCTCAGGAAATGGCTGGTTAAAGCATATGGCTTGGGTAGAGAAAAAAAGGTTTTAAAAATGAAGTTAAATATAGATGGACAAAAATTAGAGGTTTGTGTCTTTAAAAGGCGTAACTTTGTAAGCGGTGGTCCTATTTAAAAGCTATTTGCAGATTTGGGCTCCCTAGAAAAATCTAATATTAGTTGATACCAAACAAGATATAATTATCTTACAAGAGTGACTACTCCGCGGATAATAAGTACAATATACCGCTTGTCAACATAAGAAAAGTTGTAGGGAAATTCAAAGACGAATTTAATGGAAGTCTAGTATTAGAATTCGTCTGTACAAGAGCCAAGTGCTACTGTATTGTAAACGAGAAAGACACGATTAAACAGATTAAAGGGGTCTCACGAAGTGTAGTTAAGTAAAACCGAGGGTCTTACAACTTATAACGAGCATATATCCCCAAAAGTGGTGGGCATGCAACAGTGCGTGGAGAATAAGGATTCTCTCCAATACGAAATTAAAGAAATTAAAGTTTCCATGTACGTAGCACCAGCCATTTGAAAATGGTAAAAATGTTAAACCTTTAAAGGTTTAGAAAAATAGTAGTTTTCGTGGACTAAGTAAAATAGCTTAGACTGATTAATGTATATGGTTACATATTCTCGTACACATCCACAAACATCTGCTTACGTCTACATACGGACATGGCGATGCCGGTAGTTTTTGTTTAACAAATAGTAGGAAATATGCGTTACGTGTTAGTGTGTGGAAGCCCATCGGATCGTTGGATTCAAAAAGAACGGCGCCGTGGAATGTATGGCGGTTCCCGTTAGAATAATCGAAAGTGGTTAATCGATCGTATTAGATGTTTAAATATGCGATAGTGTATAAGCCTACATAAGCAAAATTTAATTATTAGACAAAAAAGTTTGCGATGTGCTATACTTATACAGAAAGTATAGAATGGTGCTTTGCAGCGGTCCTAGCAGTAAAAAGGCAACTGACTTTTTCAAGCAACTACAAGAATAGCAGTAGCGCGGAGAAGGGGTATGCATGTAATATACAGCGCACTGTTACTATAAAATATGTTAGTTTACGGGTAGCTCGAACGTGTAATTGATCACGATTTATAGCTCCCTCGGAGGTTTAAAAATTCTGAGACAATTGTCGTTTGAAAAATGGTTTGAAATTATCAGAACGGGAGCGGGTCAAAGTATAAGTTAGATGGATGATTGACCGAGTTTTTTCTACTTTTTACGAGGTAATCGGAAGTTAACAGACATCGAGCATCTAATTTCCTATTTTGGTGGTATCGAGTACTTGCCGGCTGTAGAAATAATTACGTGATACCGACCGCTATGCGGAAGATTTGGTTCTAGGAAATGAGCATCCTACGAAAGTGCAGAATACTCGGTATTAATGCGAATTGATGATTTAGTGACCGCGCTTGTGCACTCTTCGAGTGTCTTCGGCAATCTTCGATTGTTTCCAAAAAAATATTCAAGCCTGCCCTTTCCGAAAATATGACGTAGAAGTTATTTAAAATTAAATTGCTTTATTAGTAAGTATCCTGTAGACAACAAGTTTGGTATTCCCCTGGTAAAGGTTAAAGTGTTTTATTAAGTTTTTGTTTGTAGTAGCACTGCATCTTCCACCGCACGACTTGCAGCCAATTTGTTTGCGTGTGCTACCACCCTTTTGGATTTTTAATATGCACGCGATGCGATTGCTGATCCGTATAACATGGAAGACGTTTCATGTGTTTCTACTGACTGCATTCGCAGCATGGACGATGCGAACCGGGCGCATGCATTGATGTTAAATGTACTGGACGGGCCGCAAGGATATGTAAAAGATGACGTCATTTAGTTCGCCCTTTCAATCCTTAATTTCGTTCGGCTGTTTTCGGAAACCTTCGGTTTGCATTCCACAGTGAACATAAAGCAGGCACGCAAAAGTAAACTTTTTAGTTATAAGTTAGTTCGCTTACAAGTTTCACCAAAGTCCTACAGTGCGGACTTTGTTTTGTACTAAAATGGTACCTGCAAACGTTTTTAAATGCCAGCCCTATCACGTCTACTTTACCAGGAGAAATGCTTTCAAACTGCACCAAAACAAATATCGTGGTGTAACATCGTCCAGGGTTAAGTTTATATATCCGTCAACAGCAGAGTACTTAAACTGTGGGTCTTGCGATATCGCTTTTACGAGAATGGACAACTTACTGCGACCCAAGGAAAAACAGCATGGTATGTCATTAAGCCGTAAATGTTCAGCTCCGCCAGCTGTTAAAAGGTTTTGTACGAAACAACCACGAATTATGTGTAAAGTATGCGATTTCGAAATGGGAAAGGCTATATATGCCGCACACTTGAGAAGCAACAGACATAAAATTACAACAGTTACCGCCACTAGCGACGATGGTGTAGAAATGGTTAGCACAGCGTTTAACAACCGTATGGCTAGCTATCGCTTAAAGAACGCCAGTGTCGACGATGGAGTGTCCGAGTTTCTTTGGAAGCAGAAAGAGCGGTTTATTCGATTAATTAATGAAAAAAGAACACAACATACAGCAATAAAAGTTAATTGCGAACTCTACGGCGTCTACACAAAAATGGGGGAAAAGACTACCAATGTGAAATCCTTTAACACAAAAAATATGGCTATAACGTGTTCTAGTAATCTGGAAAATATGTACGAGGTCTTAAGCGAAACCATGAGAACAAAATCAGAGAAATTTGAAACACGTGGGTCCGGTTGGTCTTTGGAAAAGGTGCTAAATTTAGAAATAAATATTAATAAGTATAAGCCGATGTGAGGCGTTCTAGGTTAAGAATAAAAATTGTGAATATGTATTTAGAAATGTGGTTTACAAAATTTAAACGATATTAGTAAAAAATTGTCTGTAATAAAAAGTTTTAAAAATGGTTTTTAGATTTTCTTTTAGGTATGAGCTGCAGGAATTTTATAATTTGGAGGGTATGTGTGTAAAATGGTAAGGGGTAATTCGATTTTAAATTTATTTAGAGATTTGGATTCTGCATAAAATTATAGACTAATTTGATGTATTGCATGACTAAAAAATTTATAAGGGCGGTCAGAAATCGTTGCTGGTGAAAAATCTTAAAATGAGTGCAGCTCTCTGGGAGGTAATGCATTCTGAAAAATTCCTAGAAATTCGGGCAGCTGAAATAAATCTAATATTAATTGATACCAAACAAGGTATGTTTATCTTGTGGGTGGAAATGTGGAGAAAGATTTATCTCGTAGAGGGTATATGTGTAAAACGGTAAGGCGTAGTCCTCTTTTATATGTTTGCATATTTGGATTCTGCGTAAAATTGTAGACTAATTTGATGTATCGCATGGCTAAAAAATTTATAAGGACGGTTAGAAATCGCTGCTGGTAAAAATCTTAAAATGAGAGTAGCTCCCTGGGGGATGATGCAATCTAAAAAATTTCTAGAGATTCGGGTAACTGAGAAAAATCTAGTATTAATTGATACCAAACAAGATATATTTATCTCAAAAGATGAATTGGCTAGTCGAAAAGAACTATTTGATCCAGAATGTTAGCGGTAAAAAAATCTTAAAATTGGGGTAGCTCCCTGGAGGATGATGCTATCTTCAAAAATCTTAGAAATTCAGGTAGCTTAGAAAAATCTAATATTAATTGATACCAAACAATATAGATTTATCTCGTGGGTGCGGTGCCAATAGTCACCGAGAGGTATCTCGAAAATTTTAGGGGTTAGGTTACTGATTTTTTAGGGTATGAATGGTTGGGGTAAAAATCTCACAAGGAGGACCACAAGGAGGGAGCAAGGAGAAAATCCATCTCCACATTTCCTTCTTATGGGAATTTACATGTAAATTTGGTTCAGATGTGTGAGGAAATGTGGATGCTGGAGGAAATTTGGTCACAGAAACCATGGTTCTACACTACTCTAGGATTATGGGAAAATGTATTTAATTTAATCGTAGTTATTGAGGTCAGCGACAAAGCGTTTGATATGTTGCTTTTTAGTAAATTTGAAAACTAATTTTGTGCTTATTGTTGTGATATATTTTCTAAAATTTTCACGTTATTTTTATCCTTTTACATTTTTTCCGGATATATTAGATTTACGCGATTTATGAATGTATATATTTAGAAATGTTAATTTTATATTGTCCACTTTGAACAGGAAGAAGTGGGTTTTCATCACTTCTATTTTCACCGTTGCTAGTTCGCTCAAGCTTGTAAGAGTAGGATGGTTATCGTTTTTTTCTTCTGAAACAAGACGTTGGGGTTTTAGAATATTTTTATAGTAAAGCTTTCTATTTGCTAAAATCCTGTTGTCTTCAATTAAAATAGGATCTTTCACTTTTGTTAAAGATTTAATATTTCTTATGTGAAGTATCTCTATTCCTCACTTTATATAAATCTTGGGTAGGTTGGATTTCTATTTCAGATTGACTATTTTTATTTCGTATACCTAGGTTACATTGTTGTTTTCAATGCAACTGCTTTGATACACATTCGTTAATAACCTTTAAATTTTCTATATAATCTTACAAATATTGATTTAGTACGTTTTTTGGTTCATTTCAAATTGATTTTTATAATTTAATTTTCTTCGTGTTATTTGAAAGGATTTGTAATCGGTGGAACTGTGAATTGAATTACTATATGACAATAAGGCATAATTCATCACTATCTCTATACTTTCGTCTGGTTTGCCAGTTTTTATCAAAAGAATAGTTTCAGTTATGGTAGTACGGAATCATTTTACTTGTTTATTGCTGTTTGGGTTGTAGAGTGTAGTATAATGCATTTCTATTTTAAGCCTTCGGCATACTCCTTGAATTACTAGGAGCGTCCATCTGTTTCCGTTGTCTGAAGTTATTTTTTCTTGATGGTCCAAAATAATTGAAGAATTGCATGGATACGTTTGCAATTTCGCAAGGTTAGTGATTTTATTGCGTGTGCTTGTCTAAATTAAAAAGCTGACTATTATGGTCACGAGGTATTGTCCATGAGTTTTGTACTAGTCTGCGTAGAGGTGATCAAATGATTTATAACCGATTGAGTTGGCTACAGTGGCGAACTGGGCTTCTAAACTTTGGGCCGTGCATTTTGTTATATTTACGCGGCATAATTTATGCGCTAATTTTACACGTTAGGCGTGGCTCTAACGACATTGTTATAACATCTACAGATTACGTTTTTACCGAATGATGCAATCGCTATCTAAGTCAATGTGCATGCACAATTTAAGTAAAATCAAATTACTTACGTGAGGTGTATCTCGAAAGTTCATCAGGGTTCAGCACGTGGTTTGGGTTTGATTACGTCATGTTGAACATCAAATTGTTATCCGTCACTGAACTTCTATTGCATCTCGTAGGGGGTCGAAAGAAATGAGGTAGCGGAACATAAAGGGAAACTACATACCTTTTTCTTAAAAAACTACCACGCACTTAGATACTTGTTGCTTAGTCCATGTCTCGTGGCTTAATGTTGCTTCCTTCACACGCGCACATCTGCATTTCTTCTGCGCAGACTCGACTGTCAGCGACGACGGAAGTTAGCGTATTAATTCAAAAATACGCGGCAATTAACTGACAAATTATATCTAAACCTAAACATGAAACATGGCCAGTTTGGCATGTAACAATCGCAACCAAGCCATAATAGAAAAAAAAAATTTAAAAAGAAAAACTTTTAGCACGGTAGAAACTTAAAGTCTAGAGCCTTACTTACATATTAACTAACTTACATTCTACTAAATGTTTATTTTAGGCGACACCTGGTTTTTCCACCCGATAATGAGTCTTGCGTGTAAACCAGAAAATGGAATGTGTAGTCCAAAGATTATCGAACTACATCTATAAATGCACACACGAGTCTTAGATGTAACGCAGTTATAATCGACAGCACAAATTTGTCGAAGAACACAAAACACTTTACTACAACTAAATACAAGTGCGACAAGTCGCTTAACATTTCTACAATAACCAAAGGTTAACTTTACAGTTTTTAGAGTGCACACGCACATAAGCATTGCATTTTAACTGTTTCTACATCGGCAAGAAAATGCCTAAATTTCAAAATGCCTAAGAGAGCAAGTTACCATACGTTTTGACAATTTTTTTTGTGTTGGTACTCTGGCTTAATAAACAGTACACATCAAAACTTTTTAATGACATGGTTGTGAATTAACAAATTTACCAACAGTACCATCTTACTAATTTTTTACATTTCTAACCTACCAAATTACATTGCTACCATCAGGTTAGCTTCTTCACCCAATACTCAAAAATTTTCCACGTCTGATCATAAATACTAAACGTTTGGTCAGCAAAAGAAAGTAAGGTAAAGTCTCAAGTTATTACGAAAGATAATAGGTAAGATAGAGATGTTAAGATAAAACTAGATAACAATAGATGGATCCGAAACGTCCCAGTACACTAAGGCATGCCACAACTATAAGCTTCAAAAATATAGCGTAGAATTCTCCAGCCTACCAAGCCGTTTTGTCCTCCATCGTAGAGATACAAAAGAGAGTGGTTCCTCAAAGCCGTTAAATAGGAAAATACTCGTACCCCCTAAAAGAGAGAGAGACCTGTGAAGCAGACCCGTAAGTTAAAATGGTACGAGGGACCGAAAGGCATGTGGGTGCATTTCTGCACCCGGCGTAGATTGAGTTCGATAAGACATACACTCGTACATACATACACTCATATTCATACACTCATAAATACTTACACTGTCAGCGGCCACGGTGGCTAACGGAAATGAAAAAGCGATAGACTTATAGGAAAGCTACAAAGAGGGTGGTAGGCATTTTTGGAATGTGTTAATGACTTCCAGGTAGAAGAGAGTAGAAGAAAGGCTCGCGTTGAGCAATAGCTATAGAAAAAGGTGGATAGAAAAGTACTACTCAACCAGCCAATGTGGTCAGTAGTCCGGAGTGAGGGAAAATCACTCTTATGTGGTAAACGGGTGTTTCGAGACAAGAACAGGCCTATTGAAATAAAAATAAGGCAGAAACGTAGACAGCGGGATAAGAAAAAAGTAAAGTTTTGGACAAGCGTCCGAGAGAAGATAGAGAGTTGTCCCTGTTAAACGCAGATTGGTCTGAGGGACCACTTGCTGCGTTAATCAGACAAATTAAGACAGAAATTTAACAAAATCAATAGACTCCAGATGAGAACTAGTACGATCATCTTCCTAACGAGCGAATCCACTGCGATAAGAAGATCAGACAAAATGTTGAAGCAACAACTTAAAAGTACCACTGCAGATACCTTCACACGAAAAACCAACTGCTCCAAAGTAATTTTCAGAAACGGTAACGCCATAAGCACACAGGAATCCTTAGCTATAAGCAGTTAAATGAAGAGACAAACATACTTTCCCAATATGCTAAAAACAAACAAGAATTTAATAAGATATCAATAAAAAACGATAGCACCTCACCACGAACTTAAATAAAAAACAAAAAAAAATGTTTATATGTTCTGATGGCATAACAGAAAAAAACAAGTAATGATATAGAATAAGGTGAGCGACTGTAATAATTCAGAAGAAAAACACATGGAATAGAAACTCCTAGTTTTGCAACTGCGAATACAGACTGTTTCTTACAGAGGCATAGGCCGCGGATCCTATGTGTATCCAAAGAAAAAAGCATGCACTCAACATCAGCTAAAACAAGTCATAACGATTCAATGAGTTACTCCAACCAAATTTACGACAATCACCACGAAATTAAACAACGTAAGATAAATGCTAAAAAACAAAATAATATAATGCAAAAAAGGTGCAAAGATGGATTGGATGAAGCAACAGAGTGACATTGAAGAACGTAGATAATAAACAGACATATGGTTGACAATAAATTCAAGGAAGAACTAATAGCCAGCAAAAAGATAACTCGAATGAGGTAAATAAGCCAAAAGTGTAGAAGATAAATGCTGTATGAGAAAATAAACGAATAGATATAAGTAACAAATTCAAAACGGGAACAAAAACATTTGGTAGACCATTAAAGAAATGAAACGAGGAACAATTAATTAACATTTGGGTCAGCACAGAACGGTTTAAGGTCTTTGATATGCCACCTTCCTTGACGTTTTCCTTCGGTGTTTTGGATTTCATAAATAAGTGGACTAATGGCCCGAGTAACCCCAACACAAAATGAATTTTGGAGCTAATTTCAAAGAGAATTTTTTAGTAGCATCAGATAAGACATAATTTCTTTTCCAAACCTGTTCACCTAAAGCAAAAGAAATATCTTGTTTTCGCAGATTATAATGATCTTTACTCTTTTCGTAGGCTTTTAACAAATTTTTTTCTAACATCATTGAAAATAGAAGGTAATGAGTATTGGTCTTCTTCCCAGTGTACTTTTCGGTCAAATTCAATTACGTTAGTATCATCCGGAACTGAACCGTAATAACTACCATCAAGTGGCGTGTATCTTCTAAAAACAAGGAGTGAGGGAGTGAATTGGGTTGCTTCATGTTTAGATGTACGCAGAGCATGAGCGATTTTAAAGATATTATCATTCCACTTAGTGTGGTCTAAGTCGATATATGAAGAAATAGCAGTGATTAAAACTATTTACTCTTTCGGTAGGGTTTACCTGTGGATGGTATTTGGCATTGTACCAAATATTTTGTACTTTATAACTTGTAACGAAATTTTGAAAATCTTTTGAGATAAATTGCGGCCCATTATCACAGAGAATAATTTGAGGAAGTCGAGGGAGAGGTCCTAATAAATCAAATGATATTAACTGAAAGGGATAAGATACACGTTTGATGTTACCCATCAAACCAGAACGAGTTTCTTGAAAACTCTTCTGAGCCCCGCAAATTTTACAGTTTCTAATATAGCGGCAGACAGATTGTTTTAATCTAGGCCAATAATCTAGTTCAGATATTTTAGCTAAGGTTTTTGTAACACAAGATGAGCAGCTGTAAGGTCGTCGTGACATAATTTGAGAACTTCAATGCGGTTAGCGGTAGAAACTACAAGTTTCCATTCCGGGATGTTAAAGATTTTTGTGAGATTAGGAAGATACAAATTTATATAATCTATTATTCCTCACACAAAAGGTGGAAAATTTATCTGGATTTTCAGAAACTTTCTTTATCATAAAAAATACCAGGCATCAGGAATTGGCTCTAGGAAGTTAAGAGAAGCCACATCACGAGATAAGGCATCAGACACGATATTTAATTTACCAGGTCTATGCCGAATTGAGAAACACGCAAGTTCCATTTTGCCAACCGACCTGCCGGTTGTTTTAAGTTATTCAATCATGTGAGAGCTGCTCAATCAGTAATTACTGTAAAATGTGTACTTTCAACATATCACCTGAAATTTTCAATGCCAAAGATAACCCCTAATAATTCACGTTCAACAGCTGAATATTTTTGTTCAGCAGAAGTTAAAGCACGACTAGCATAAGCGATAGGGTGTTCTAATACATTGCTTACTTAAAACAACATTGCGCCTAAACCAGTAAGTAAGGCATCGGTTTGAATATAGAATCTTTCGTCAAAACTGGGCGAAATTAAGATAGGTACGGAGGCGATTAACGTTTTGATTTGTTTAAAATCCTGCTGAGCTTCTAAATTCTATTCGACAGATTGACTTTTCTTTTTATTTTTAATTACGGCAGTAATGGGTGTAGATATAGTTGAGAGATTAGGTAGATAAATGCGATAGTAGCTAATCATTCTATTAAACGTTTAATTTCGGTAACAGTCTTTGGTGTTTTAAATTTAGTAATAGCGTCAACTTTAGAGGGTCTAACATTTCTCCCAATTTATTTTAAAACCTGCCGCTTTTAGGCGTTTAGCGACTTTATTGAGTGTAGCGATATGTTCTTCAGAGGAACTCTAAATGACCAATATGTCGTCTAAAAATATAACAGCACATTCTTGGTGTAAGATAGGACCTAAGATTGATAGATGAGATAAATTTAGCATGGCGGAGCCGATTCAAGATAGAATTAGTACGAGGTAAAGGATAGGCGTTAGCCACAGTTACAGAGTTAAGTTTCCTTCCGTCAAAACAAACACGCCATTCACCATTCTTTTAACGAACTAATAGCACGGGAGACATCCATGGCGAATTTGAAGGAAAGATAACACCGGATTCAAGCATTTTATCTATTTCGGAATGTAAATGTTTTTGTAATGCAGAGAGAAATTTTATTAGATATACCAGCCGATGCACAAGAGTTTGTTTTGGGGGAAGCTTGCCAAGAGAAATCTTGAAAATATAGAAACAAATTAAAAAGTTGGCAAAAGTCAACGTCAAGTAAAAATGGATAAGCTAGTGTGGGCACAATTAAAAATGGAACATCCCGTTCGAGTAACTCTATACGAATTTTTAATTCGGGAGAACCAGTTACATATATTTTACTATCGTCAGCTAGATTGATAGAGGGTTTTTCTGGAATAAACTGAAATTTAATATTTTGTTCAGATAATTGCCTTAAGCCTTCATCATTTAAAAAAGAACATGACGAACCCGTGTCCAATAAAGCAATTACATTTAGAGAGCCAATACAGATAGGTAAATGCGGGCGAATATCGAGAGGTTTTTTAACAAGTTCTAAGGCAGCAGAATTTTTATGGTAAAAGGAATGAACTGTTTTCAACCAATTAGACCATTCGGCAGGAGTCGAACGACATATTTCAGATAAAGAAGGCAAGTTCTTCTTTGAATTTAAGGTAACTGTATTATTATTACTAGATACGTTAAAAAAAGGTTTAATATTGGGGGTAAGTTTATGCTTTAATTCGTTTGACGTCTGGGTGTATTGAGTTGCTCTTGTTGAGGACGATTTTAGCGCCTGGAGATATTGACGTCCTGAGTAGGAATATTTCTGACAAAGTTATCCGATAAGGTAAGGTTACATGTTGTACATTTGGTTTTATAGGTATTATTTTGCCACAGCCATAACAGAAGAGGTGTTTTGGATATGTGCAAACACTGTATGTCCGATTTTTTTACAATTCCAGCAGGTAACTGAGTTTATCGATGGATAAACAGGAAGATTAATAGTAGCTACTTTACGAGGTGATTCTGATTGACATGTTAAGTCTGGTTCTAATAGGTCAGATTGTTTTGTTGGGAGTGGACGGTATTTATCTATACGTAACTTTACTTCTTGAAGAGAGCGGCATAAATCCTTAAATTGAGATAAAGAAGAGATATGTTGTAATGCTAAAAGATCAGAGAAATAAGGATTTAAGTTTCGTAAAAGTTGATCGATAATTTCAGGTTTGGGTGGTTTTTTATCTAATCTGGCATATAAAGTTTCAATTGAGGTAATAAAAGAGATTACCTTTTCATTAGGCCCCTGGGTACGATTTTTTATTTCATTCCAGAGATCAGTTATATATCCATGAGGTAGAAAGTCGCGTTTTAAACGAGTAACTAACTTTTCCCAGGTAGAAATCTGGTTTCGTATGTTCCTGTACCAAATCAAAGCAGAGCCAGAAAATAATTCCCCCGCTGAGACAAATAAATCTTGGTCTGTACAGTTACGCGAGATCTTAAAATCGTTTACGCGATCCAAAAATGACATTAACGAAATTTGGGATTCGAAACCCCAAAAAAATTCCCCATTTGTAAACCGGTATAGATTTCGGAGACGAGAAATACCTTTTTAAACATATCAAAAAATATTTCAAAACCTTTTATTTGGGAATTTGTATATGTTAACTACTACTAATTTCAGGCATTCAACATGGTGAACTGATAATTCTATATAATGTTCCACTGATAGCCAAATAGTAGTCTGGTATGCGCTCCCTTCCCCTATCTCACCCCCAAGATTGGTTCGTGTTTTTTTTGAATAAAGTATCAATACAAAAATTTATCGTCAAAACATTCTAGAACCGTTTATCAATTACCCAACTCATGCCACTATTGCTTACTTGCGTGAATTTCACGCAAGTAAGCGTTTCCTGTTTCACAACTCTTAAGTTAATTCTTTTTTAAATTCGAAATGTTTAATTATCTAAGAATAAGTCTTTCTTTAGAATTTGTTTTGATTATACAAATGTTTACCTCAAGAATTTCGAACTAAGTAAGAATCAACATTCGTGTTTGAATCCAAAGCTTTCCATGACTACAAAAGTCGTAAATTAAAATTAGGATTGTTGGTGCATACACGAATAATTTATACCTGAATATCATATTGAAGTGTCTTTTAAGATATAAAATTTTGGCATTCCTCTATGGGGTAGCGGGGTTCATATCATACTTTACTAGAGAATGGATGCCTGTAAGTTACAAAGTAGAAACTTACAGACATATTTCTGTTTTCAAACACATTTTCCTTAGAGCGGTATCAAACCTTTGTAGCTTTGAAATACGAGTACGAAATTAGAGCTCTTTCATCTCTGTGAATATATACACTGTTCATCAAGATTTTCTCTTACTTCAAAGTGGAAAGCAAGTTTCAAAATAAACCGATATGTGACATTTGATGACCAAAGAGTCTGCAGTAGCGGATATAGTTTTCTCAAATCCACCTTGAAGGGAAATAGTCTAAACTTACAGCCAATTTTCTTGTACATCATTTTGATGGAGTAAGAAATACCGCAACCTAATGTTACAATATGGAGCTTCATTTTGTCCTGTACGTCAATTTTATCTCTAACCGAGCATAAGTGTTCTACGTTCTACCTACAGATAATTTATCTACCGCTCATATATGATATCCTTCTAACTTTATGCGAACAGTTCGCCAATAAAGAATTATTTTGGCCAAGGTATTTACGTATGATAGACTGCTATAATTCAACGTTCTACAATGACGTGCTACATAGAAATGCATAAATAAGCAATTATTATAATATTGAGTGCCAATGGTTCGATCTTATATATAACAATAAATCCCTCCCTCAGCAAAAAATAAGAATGCTAAAATGAACTAAATTAAAAAAAATGGAAGCATTGAAGTAGGTAGACGTTAGGTAAATAAAAAAGGTTAAAGCAGGAAAAATTATTTTTTGAACTGTTACGGATAAAATAAGCGGTAAATTATTTAATATTAATTTGCCTTGAAGGTGCAGGAACTTCGTATCAATATATGGGTGCGTGCAGGGCGTGTGAGTGGGTTTCTATGGATAAATTATAAAAGAAGATAAACAATTCCAAATACAATTTATAAAAAAATAAAAATAATAAATAAAATTACCAAAATTCAAAAACTTCGTTACACGGTCACTTACTCTGAAATGCTTTTCTACTTCTCATAATTGAGGGCACCAAATCGTCTAGACACACCACTCCTTTTCGATATTATCTCAACACGGAAGACGGTTATTCTGCATAGGTTTCCTAAATTTTATCACTTTCTATGATACTTTTCTCTAAAATAACTTAAAACATTTATTACATTTTTGCCTAACTAAATAAAGATTGATATATAAAATGCTTTCCAAATACGATTTCATTACTGGGGTAGCTGGACATCCTTTACAATAACTTAAAGCTTAGATTTTCTAAATAAATGCAAATAAAATTTAACCTAAACTTAAGCTCTATTAACATTAAATAGTTTCAATGTACATAGAACTATAGTAAAATAACTTAGTTCCTTAATCTCATCTGGCCAGATATTGCTAAAAGAAATCCTAAAAGGACCTTAAATATGACTCATCCATAAAGCTGTCATCGCTTCAAATTTTGTTGCTTTCTTTATTACTTTAAGATAACATTATGCTAAAATTTAACTAACACTTGTTCCGTCGCTAAGTCTTCGTTCAACAAAACAATCACTTTCATGTTCGACCACCGTCCTATGCCATAAAATACAAACCATGTTTACATTTATAATTAACATATACATAGAAAAAAATATAAGCATAAAAATAATCACTCACGGTTTAATGCACCTGTTGTAATGTTAAAAATTTCCAGAAATCACCAACTATTCAATTGTTCAGTATTTCCATTTTTCGTTCCTCAAACAGCTCTCTCTACCCACACCATACAAAATTCAAAATTAATAAAGGAGTAAACTATCAAAGACCTAACCCCTTTAAGCGGTTATAACGACTATAATTCCACAAGCACGTGCATTGAAAATACCATGCCCATGCAAGCACAAATTCAAAAATTAGTCGCACGACACGTTTGCTATTTCTGCAGGAACATCCATATTTATTTTTTCTCGAAGCTGTGTTTCGTTCATTTTAATACTATTTAATCCTATTACTAAATTTTTACGTTCTAGATAAACTTCCCCCAACTTTACTTTCCAAGCTTTGCTTTTCATAACTAACCTTCCGCCATACCGACTCCTACCACGCGGGTGTACCGTTGTATTAAGCGCACTAATGGTTAGATTTTGACTTGTTCTTATTATTGGTTCTCGATCAATTAATTTTAATTCTTTTCTGACGCGTATAATTCCTCCCATTTTTCTTATGTCCAGTTCGAGAATGTTTGTAATAGTACAATCGTCCTACTGGATTTATGTAATGAATACCGGAGAAAGTACGTGTAGTATCATGTGATTATTTAAGTTAATTTTCGTGTTTTCTTCTGCCATTGAAATATAAATAAATACATTGTAGCATGTTGTATGGAATGACTAAATTATAGCTGCAATCTGATATTCGAGAATTTTACTCTGGATTTTTACATTGTATTAAAGTATGTCTGGAACTTTCTTTATATGCAACATTAAATCTAATTTAATTAACTAAACTTTGTAAAAAAGCTCTCCTATATTTGAGATGCATTTTAATGAATTCACTCTTATTTAGTTCATAAGTATAAAGTTTCACTAAAATGACGTGATCCCGCTGCAAAACTTTACCGAACTAAATATCAGGTTTACTCTTTTTGTGGTTTAAATAATTTATAACCCCAAGTTTCGTTCTAATTTGCATTTAACTAAGGTAAAACAATTATTTTGCTGTTTTTAAGTTTATGATTTAAATACAACCACCAATTTATTGCTGTGCCATGCTTACTGAACACTACTATACATACAATCAGAATCATGCAGAGTGCTTCACTACTAATGTGTCCATACTCCCTGTATGTTTGTTGTGGTTTGTTTAGCATTCTTCTTAATCTTCTTTGGGAATGAAACCACTCATAGTTTTTAAAATCTATTTTATTTACGTTTCGATCCATTAACCAGGATCGTTGTCAAAATAATAAAAACTTCAAGTTTGACGTTTATGACATAAATTGAAGGTTACTTTGATTTATTGATGTTTGAAATATTTGGTTTGAGTACACTAAGCAAAAATTTTTAAAGTTTAAAAGAATGATTGCCTTCAATTTGTGTTGCGACCTGGGATCGACTTTCCTATGGTAGCCAATACGCTTAACGTGAAATCAGCTGATTAATTTTTATTGGTGAATTTTATATAAATTCAATAATTTGGAAAACATTTGTTTAAAAGAATGATTGCCTTCAATTTGTGTTGCGACCTGGGATCGACTTTCCTATGTTTTCCAAATGTTTTCCAAATTATTGAATTTATATAAAATTCACCAATAAAAATTAATCAGCTGATTTCACGTTAAGCGTATTGGCTACCATAGGAAAGTCGATCCCAGGTCGCAACACAAATTGAAAGCAATCATTCTTTTAAACTTTAAAAATTTTTGCTTAGTGTACTCAAACCAAATATTTCAAACATCAATAAATCAAAGTAACCTTCAATTTATGTCATAAACGTCAAACTTGAAGTTTTTATTATTTTGACAACGATCCTAGGTCATGGATCGAAACGTAAATAAAATAGATTTTAAAAACTATGAGTGGTTTCATTCCCAAAGAAGATTAAGAATAATGTGTCCATTTAAGATTAATTTTTCTCTTTTGCATTTGGTTTTTTTATCTCCTGTAACGTCAAAGCGTTAAAGAACATGCGTCAAGATACTATTTCTCGCTAGATCCTTTTAATTTTTTTGCAGGCAGTCTCTCTATATGAATAGCAATTTCCCGAATCCTAAAAGCAGCTGATTTGTGATTTATCTGATTTATACATTAACGAAATTTGAGGTATATTACTTTTAGTTGTAAAAAAGGTTTTTTATATTTGTTTGAATGCGCATTAACGTTAGGACATACCATGTTGAAGATTTGATAAGAGACATCTTGGTTCTGAAAGATATTTTGTTGTATGAATACGTTTTCTTCTGTTCAGCCATTTTAATTTTATACAACCATCACGATAGTAAAAGTAGAGCAAAATTTGTTATTTGTAAATTTTTTATTAAGGATTTTACTGATAAGAGTAATAAAATGATCAAAAATAGTAGTTGTTAACGTAATACTGTTTGAATATGGGCCGAAACGTGATAAACTGGAGATAAGATTCAACGATTGATATAATGTGCTCTGTAGATTTTATAATCAAGGTCATTATAGACATATATCAGCCGTTGTTCAAGCGCCACACTTCTGTTAATCCGTTTTTAGCCAAAATTTATATTGTAGTGAAATTTGTACCTTATTATTTTTTGAGGTCTTTTGTTATATGAAAGATATGTTTGTGATAGTTGTGTGAGAGATTTCATTTCGGAGATCAACTCTGGTTTGGCTTTCTCTCGTGTCCGATCCGCTGTCATATGAACATACTTGGGCACTTGCTCCACCGGCGGCATATAGCTTGACATTCAAATTCGCTGTTGTGAACTCGATGCGAAAAGACTATCTGACAGAGAGATAAATAATATCTATTCCCAATCCTGTTATTTAAATACATTGGGCAATTTATAATTATAATTCTTTAAGTGTTTGAATTCCTTAACATCAACTGCAAACTATACCAAGTAAACATGCATTTCACGGATCAACAACGATTAGTTTGTGAAGAAATACATTATAAGAATGAGCTACCAATTATAGTTACATTAAAAAAAGTTCGTACAATATTAGGATGACGTGAAAACGCCTACAAAGTTAACAGTTCTGAATTTAGCTAAAGCTATTAAAAACTGGTTCTGTTTTTAGCAATACGGCAACACAATATATCCTCACAATGGTGTGTCAAATAAAAATATTACTGCAGTTAATGAAAGTATATGAGATGATCAGACCAGTCTTGGTAAAGTGCATTGTAATCATCATCATTAGGTCTTCAGTCCTGGAACTGGTTAGGCGCGTACCATCATTGTTTCCTATTCTGAACTAACCTACACATTTTCCTGAAATTTGCACAGTCTGCATCTATCACTATCTGATTTAGGTCTACATCTACCTCCTTTTTCCTATCTCTGCTTGCAATATATCCCATACTATTCCCCAAAATACCTTAGAACGTATTTTGCCTTTTTATTTCTACTATTTTTTTCCACAGATATCCTTGTTCCCCTACTATTTCTATAACCTATTTGTTATTAACTTTGTCTGTTCATGTTATCATCCTCATACATCTGAAGCACAGCATTCCAAAAGGCTGCTACCGTTTTTCTGCCTGCTTTTCCTACTGTCTATATTTAATAGGCGTACTGTGTTGTGCTTTACACATATGCTTTCAACAATTTTTTCTTGTTTGTATGTTTGTTGTCTTTCATCATAGGCGCTGTTCTTTCTTGTTAGATGCAGTTTGGTCCCCTCTTATTGTTTTACAATTATATACCCAATTTTTCCGACATTCAGTGGTTGTGAAGGGGGGTGGCGGCTCCGTGGCGTAGTGTTATGTGTGTGACTACTACGCCCAAGGTCCCGGGTTTGAATCCCGACACAGTCCGCTTGAAAAATGTTAGGCGAGCATTTTTCACAAAAATACACCCTCGTTCGGATGAGAGGTAAAATGAAGGACCGGTGTGTGAGTGTTGTCATGCACGTTAAAGATCTCTACCTTGCTTGGAACAGCAAGGGTTCGGTAAAATCCAAATTTTCCAGGTAAAAAAACTCGCTTCCTGGCCAATGTAGTACCTTCGGGTGGAGCATTGGAAAATCACATGTAAGATTGTGAAGGGGGGTAAGCAGCCTGTGGCTGCCAAGTTCTCCCAGCACTTGAACATTTACCCCTTTATTATTTTTTCCAATATATCTTTTCGCACAGTCAACATTAGTTACAGATATTTCACAATCAACACATATAGTTGTTTATAATAATCATCAGATTTATCTGCACTTTTTTCGTCATTAGGTTTTCCGTCTCAAAACTGGTTGGACACGTACCTGCACTTACTTATATTCTGAGCTAGCCTACACAGTTCCATGAAGTTCTCACACAGCTTGTATACAGCTCGGTTCCCCTTCTATTGTCTTCTAATTTTATGCCATATTTCACCGAGATTCAGTGAAGGGGGTTAAGCAGCCTGTGGCTGCCAAGATCCCCCAACACTTTTGCCGAATTAATAGTTTTCCAGTAAATCCTTTCACACAATTAACATTGTTCGAGAATATTGCCCAACCAATACTTGTAGTTACTTATATTAATCATCATATTTAAGTGCAGTTACTTTTTTCGTCATTAATTTATCCATCTTGGGATTGGTTGGATGCGTACCTCCATTGATTTCTATTCTGAGCTAGCCTACGCATTTCCCTGAAATTCCTACTACTTACATATTTCACTATCTGTGTGCAGTAGTCTAACCTACCATTTTTAGTACCTCTTCGTTCTTAACTTTGTCTGTCTTCATCATGTGTCTGTAGCACCACATTTCAAAGACTTCTTACATTTTTCTTGTCCGCTTCTATTACTGTCCAAGTTTCACAGCCGTACAGTACTGTGCTCCACACATTTATTTTAAGCAATCCTTTCCTTGTTTCTATGTTTGTTGTCTTTGAACACAGTAATTGCTTTTTCTTGTTAAATGTAGCACGATCTTGTGCTAATCTTTGTTTTATACCTTTTGTGCTTTTCCCATCGTGCGTTATTTGACTTCCTAGGTAGCAGAAATTCTTAACCTCTTGTAAGTTCTCATTACCTATTTGTGTCCTTACTTTTGATTTATTTTCCCTCCTTTGCATATTAGAACTTTAGTTTTATTTTTGTTAATTTTCGTACCGTATCTCTCTGTTAGAACTGTTTTAATTTTATTAAGGGCAGTTTCTAACTCTTCTTTGCTAGATGCTAATACCGCTATATCATCTGCAAATCTAAGCATATCAATCTTTTGTCCTTGCATAGTAATTCCAAATGTCTTCTTGCACTTGACAGTATTCATTGCCTCTTCAATGTACAAGTTAAAAATTAATGGGGATAGGGCACATCCCTGTCTCACCCCTTTCCTAATGTTTACTTCTCTACGTTCCTGCTCTAATTCTATTACTGCTGTTTGCTCTTTGTATAAGCTATGTACTATTCGTCTATCCCTATAACTCATTCTAATCTTTTTGAGTATTTCAAACATTTTTTTTCCATTTTACATTGTCGAATGCTTTTTTCCAGATCTACAAACCCTATATACACGCTTTCCCCTTTTTCTATTGTTTTCTCCATTATCACTCTCAGAGCTAAAATAGCCTCCCGTGTTCCCCTGTTTTGCCTAAACCCAAATTGCTCTTCTCCCAGTATTTCTTCCGCCCGTATTTCCATTCGTCTTTGCACAATTCTAGTTAATATTTTTGACACGTGTGCTGTCAAACTTATTGTTCGAAAATTTTCACATCTATCCGCGCCTTTCTTTTTTGGTATAGTAACTATGATGCTACGTTTGAAATCTTTGGGTATCTCACCTGTCTCATACATATAGCTTACAAGTTGGAAGAGACGTTCTGTTACTGCTTGTCCAGAGTTTCTGCTTGCACCTTATCTGTACTCGGCGCCTTACCATTTTTCAGACTCTTTAATGCTAATTCAAACTCATCTCTAAGTATAGGATATCCCAAGTCATCATTTTCAATGTCTGATTCATGTTCTAATGCAGTTAGTTCCTCACCTGCATATAAATTCCCTATATATTCTTGCCATCTACCCACTTTCTCTACTTTTTCTATGATGACGTTTCCTTGTGCGTCCCTTATATTTTTGCTATACGGTTTTATATCCCTAAAATTCATTCTAATTAATTTGTATGCTTCGTCTGTCTTTCTTATTTCCGTCTTCGTTTGTACCTCTTTGCACTTTTCATCAATCCATTGTTCTTTAGCTTTCCTGCATTTTCGAATAATTTCTCATTTTATGGCTTTGTACCTTTGTTTTCCTGTTTCGTCTGATTTATTTTTGTATTTTCGTCTTTCTTCTATTAAATTCAGGATATCCTTACTTCTCTACGTTCCTGCTCTAATTCTATTACTGCTGTTTGCTCTTTTTATAAGCTATGTACTATTCGTCTATCCTTATAACTCATTCTAATCTTTTTGAGTATTTCGAACATTTTTTCCCTTTTACATTGTCGAATGCTTTTTCCAGATCTACAAATCCTGTATACACGCTTTCCCCCTTTTCTGTTGTTTTCTCCATGATCACTCGCAGAGCTAAAATAGCCTCCCGTGTTCCCCTGTTTTGCCTAAAACCAAATTGGTCTTCTCCTAATATTTTTTCAGCCCCTTTTTCCATTTGTCTTTGTACAATTGTAGTATTTTTGTTACGCGTGCTGTCAGACTTATTGTTCGGAAATTTTTACATCTATCCGCGCCTTTCTTTTTTGGTATAGTTACTGTAGATTTTTTTTTTCGTAACAGCATACGGTAGTAAATTTAATATTTTTCCTTCGATAAGTTAGTGGACCAGTCGTGCATTGTTACGACAAAATCCTAACGAAAATACGTAAATGGTTGAACAGTTTATAGCAGAAAAACGTAAACAAAAGTCAAAGACTTACCGATGTTGATAGCGGCAGCGGTCCACTTTTATCACTTGAAGCTGTAAGAGAATATTTGGAAAGAGAGGAAAGGAAACAAAAACAACTCGCACTAAACAATTAGACGGTTCTAGAGCATTTCCCATCCGACAGACTCGCGAAGTTGACGTCTCGACAGGTACTTTAAAACTCGACTATTACTTTCAAAGGCTTGACGGTCACTGATAACACACGCGAGGATTGTCTTGCTTTCGACAGCGCGTGCGTTCAGTTCATTTGAAATAAATGATAAAACCAAATTTAATTAAATATCGCAGTTGTTGCGCAAACAGATACTATGATGATACGTTTGAAATTTTTGGGTATTTCGCCTGTCTCATACATATAGCTAACAAGTTGGAAGAGACGTTCTGTTACTGCTTGTCCAGCGGCTTTTAGAGTTTCTGCTTGCATCTTATCTGTACCCTGCGCCTTACCATTTTTCAGACCCTTTAATGCTAATTCAAACTCATCTCTATGTATAGAATATCCCACGTCATCATTTTCAATGTCTGGTTCCTGTTCTAATGCAGTTAGTTCCTCTCCTGCATATAAATTCCCTATATATTCTTGCCATCTACCCACTTTATCTATTTTTCTATAGTGACGTTTCCTCCCGCGTCCCTTATATTTTTTCTATACGGTTTTATATTCCTAAAATTGATTCTAATTAGTTTGTATGCTTCATCTGACTTTCCTACTTCCATCTTAGTTTGTACCTCTTTGCACTTTTTATCACTACATTGTTCTTTAGCTTTCCTGCATTTGCGAATAATTTCCCATTTTATGGCCTTGTATCTCTGTTTTCTTGTCTCGTCTGATCTATCTTTGTATCTTCGTCTTTTTTCTATTAAATTCAGTATATCCTTTGTTATCCATCGTTTCTTATTTTCTTTTTGTGTATACCCCAGCATATCTCTGGCCGCCATGTCTAGGCTGGAATTAATGTTATTCTATTCTGTTTCTACTTCCTTAATATCAGTTATTTTCCCAATATCTTTCAGCAATGCATTTGATTTTTTTTTCGAATTTTTCTTGAATATCTTTATCTTTTAGTTTCTCAAATTAAAAGTGTCTCTTTTCACTTTTTTTTCAAATTTTTAAATTTAAGTGCGGCCTTCATAATTACTAATACGCATTGTAATACCAATCGTAAAAGCCAGAATGCTCTAAAGTGTAAGGTCAACGTATTATATCTTTTCATACGAATTGTCATTTAGAATTTGACCGCTTGAATTACTATTTTTAAGGTCATATCCTTGATTCGATGGATGGAGTATATAATAAATTAAATTGCCATACAGGCTGTGGTCTTTTAATGGCCATTATACGCTAACGATAATGGAATTTTTTCGCCACGCAATATAGTAAGAAAACGAGTTCATATGTGAAACACTTGTATTAGACTATTGCCTACTTATGCAAGGCCAAAAATGACCGATCTTATGTCGTATCACGTGCAGGAAGCTAAGGCTATTGTTCACACGGCAGCAGATTATCCAGGTCCTGTAATAATAAGATTGGTGCACAGACGTGACCATCATTCGCAAAATAGTAATATTTCTCTATTTGTGTGTTTAACCACAAAAGCCATCCACACTAAATTAGTTTCAGAGTTGACCCCTGAATGTTTTCTATTCACTCTCAAACGCTTTATATCCCAAAGAGGTCTGGGGTCTATTCTCGACTTCATGCGTTATTTTTCGCTGGTGACAATTATCACCTAAAAATATCGCATGCGAAACTGTTGGAAGCGAAAGTGGTATTCTCGAAAGGAAATGATATGAGATTTTCAAAATCGCATGGTATGCATTGTGTCGTAAATAGATTCGTACGTATATCCCAGAAACAACCAATAGCAGGCCGACATAACTATCACGTGCTTGTTTCAGTTTCAGTATTATTGATAGTTTTTAAAAAGTTAAAATAATAGGCCACAATATAAAGAATTAGACGGTAATGTTACGTGTTTGAAATGTCGGTCGAGCCAAAAGTAAAAACGGGATAGAATCCAATGAACAAAAAAAGAAACTTGCAGAGTAATTGGAGCTCAAAAAAATTTAAAAAATTTTAATTACAGTTTTACTTAAATCGAAAGCTCGTATGCGACTATAAAATTGCCTTGCTGGTTGGGCAGCAGCAATTTCAGCTTCTTCTATTGCTTCTAAAACGGCTAACATTCCAATCGCATCAAAATTTGCCATGCGTTGACGAATACAATACAGAGAAACTAACTCAAGAACTTTTATAGGTTAAGCTTTTATATTTACAGTACTTGACATTGACACTTGTTTCATGCGATATAATTTTATCAGGTAGTAATGACCGCACGTTGCATATCATGCGATAAATCTCTCAGAAGGTTTTTCCAGTATACACATTTGACGTTTTCATGCGAAAGTTGCAAAATATCGCATGCGATAAATATCACATCTATTCGAGAATACACCCCCAGGGGGTCTATTCTCGACTTCATGCGTTATTTTTTACTGGTGACAATTATCACCTAAAAATATCGCATGCGAAACTGTTGGAAGCAAAAGTGGTATTCTCGAAGGGAAATGATATGACATTTTCAATATCGCATGGTATGCATTGTGTCGTAAATAGATTCGTACGTATATCGCAGAAACAACCAATAGCAGGTCGACATAACTATCACGTGACCGCATTGACAGTAGAATTAACACATTATATCCTAAACCTTAATTACCAAAGCATGCTTGTTTCAGTATTATTGATAACTTTTAAATAAGTTAAAATAATAGGTCACAATATAAAGAATTAGACGGTAATGTTACGTGTTTGAAATGTCGGTCGAGCCAAAAGTAGGAACAGGATAGAATCCAATGAATGCAGAGTTATTGGAGCTCAATAAAATTTAAAATACGGAAATTTTAATTAGCTTTACTTAAATCGAAAGCTCGTATGCGACTATAAAATTGCCCTGCTGGTTCGGCAGCAGCAATTTCAGCTTCTTCTATCGCTTCTAAAACTGCTAATATTCCAATCGCATCAATATTTGCCATGGGTTGACGAATACAATACAGAGAAACTAACCCAAGAACTTTTTTAGGTTAAGCTTTTATATTTACAGTACTTGACATTGACACTTGTTTCATGCGATATAATTTTATCGGGTAGTAATGTCCGCACGTTGCATATCATGCGATAAATCTTTCAGGAGGTTTTTCCAGAATACACATTTGACGTTTTCATGCGAAAGTCGCAAAATATCGCATGCGATAAATATCACATCTATTCGAGAATACACCCCCTGGTTGCTTGCTTATACTCCGACAATGCAACTACTTTCCTCGGAGCAAAATCTCAATTAAATGAAATGCATAAATTTCTAGCATCCCCTGTTTAAAAATACTTTGGAACGTGAAATCACCGATCTTTGCATGAATTGGGAAATGATTCCGCCACGCGCCCACCACTATGGTGAAATGTGAGAAGCTAATGTGAAAAGCGTCAAGTGCCATTTACACCGTGTTATGAGTTACGTTCTTATGAAGAACTTACTGTATAACCCAAAAAATTTTTTTTTTAATTTCCATCCGAACCAAATTTTAACCTTTTTGCAACCCCCAAAAAAGGTTTTTTACTTAAATTTTCCCCTTTTATTCCTTTAAAAAATAAACTTTTACCCCAACAAAAAAAAAAAATTTTCCAAAACCCCAAATTTTAAAATTTAAAAAAGAACCCCTTTTTTTCAAACCCCCATTTCCCCTTTGCCAATTTAAAAAACAAAAAAAATTTCCCCTTTCCCCTTTAACCTTTTTTCCAAACCCTTTTTAGCAACCCCATTTCCCTTTCCCCCAAAAAAATTTTTATTTTTAAAAAAAACCTTTTTTTAAAAGGATTTCCCTAACCCACCCCGGATTTTGATTGAAACCCGGACCCACAATTTTAAAACCGACCCAAACCCCTTTTACCGAAATTTGGATAAATTTTTTGGGGCCCCCCAAAAACCCCCGCCCCCGAACCCTTTAAACCCACCAAAATTTTCCTGAAAAACTAACAAATTTTTTCCCCTTTCAGCCTTTTAGGGCCCCAGGGACAAAATTTGTTTTTCACCCCTTCCAAATTTTGGGTTTCCCCCCGGGCCCAATTTAAACCCCAGCGGAGTTTAAATTTTTCCCACTCATTTTCCCCATTCCCTTTTGAACCAAACATTAAACGGACAGCCTGGTTCCACCCAAAGGGTTTCCCTTTCCCCGGAAAACCCCACTTGGGAAAAAAGGGGCCACCCCAAAAATCCCTTTTTAAATTTTTTAAAGGGACCCCCCAAAGTAAAACCCCCAAAAAGATTTTTCCGTCCCTTTTGACCCTTAAATTTTAAAAATTTTAAAGCCAAAATTTTCTGTTGAAAATTTAACCCGTTTAAAAAGAACTCCCTAAACCTCAAAAAAATTTTCCAGATCTAAAAAAACAAAACCTTCAAAATTTTTTACCCAACATACATTTAAATTTAAACCACTTTTAAAACAAAATTTTTTTTAAAACCAGAACCAATCGGGTCCTTAAATTTACAAAGCATTTTCCAAAGCCATTACCGACTCCATGTTTCACCGCAATTTCCAGACTAGACGTTTCCATTTCGCAATCGTCTCGCATTTTGCAAACGCCCAGACATGCCGATGTATTCTTTCATTATCGAATAATCACTTTCTTCCAGAACCGACCGACCGCCTTATGCATACAAAAAAAAAAAAAAAAAAAAAAAAAAAAAAAAAAAAAAAAAAAAAAAAAAAAAACTTTGGTTTTAAAACCCTGATTTCCCCCTTTAACCAAAGTTCCCTTATTTTATTGAAACCTTTAATTAAACAAAACGTTTCCCTGTTCAAAAGGGACCATTCACCTCCATGGCGGAAGTGTAGCAAACCCAGCCATCCCAAAATTATTTTCCTTTCCTTAACCAATTTCCAGAAACACCAAATTGGGAACCAACGGCCAATTTTCGGGCCCCCGCCCCCGGGAAACCTTCAAAAGGCAACCCTTTAACTTCCACGGCCGAATTCCAGGTGTCCACCAAATTTTTCGGGCACCGGGAACCCCGACCGGTTCCAAAAGCGCCGTACCGACCCATTTTGTAAAAGCCAAAATTTTTTCACCAACAACCGCACCTAATTTAACCGGCGAAACTTTCCGCTTTTGCCCGCAGGCGGCCGACCAAAATTCACACAACCAAAAACGTCAAATATCCCCTCCACTTTCCATCCCATTTTTCAACCACCCAACCCAATCCCCAAACCAAAATTACGGTCCACTTTAAAAACCAAAAACACCGCCCGATTTCAACCTCTAATTCTCAACAAATTTCAACAACCCAATCAACTTTCGCCAAACATTAAAGGGACTTACAATTTTGAAACGGGTTCAATTAAACAATAACAACCCCCAAAATTCAACATTCTTTACACTAAAACCCCTTTCACCCTCCAAACAATAAAACGGGCACCATTTGAAACGGACCATTATAGACAACCTAAAACATGACCACTTCCCGCTATTATTGAAGCCTTTAAAAAACCACAAAAACTTTCGACAAATCATCCAAAGTTTGAGGGACTCCTTTTTACCTCATCACTCACCCCTTTCCCCGGAAGCCAAATCTCCCCAAAAAAATTAGCGTAATTCCAAAACCCCAAACCTAAATCGAACCACCATCCGGCAGAGCCCCTTTCCGCCAGTTTTCCGCCGTCGCCTTAGCCGCACCCATTCCCACTTTTTGCCGGCACCCCTTTTGTTTTTTCCCCCTAACACACCATGATTTCAACGGAGAAACCCATACCGCCCCTTTTCCAACCCCGACCACCACGGCCCACATTTGAAACAAACAGGCTTGCAACAAATGGACGTGTAGGATGTAACCACACAATGCCAGCTATTTAGTCCGCGAAAATTATTTTCAAACCACAATCAACGCAATAATTCCGATGGCATGGAAACCATCAAGAATCCCCGCACGCTCAGCGTTTTAGCGTGTGCATCCCAAGACCGGTTAACCACACCAGAGACCTCTTAATCCTTCGCCAGTAGATTCTTCATAACACATTGACCCCATAATTTTCACAATTCGCATATATACCGCGGTCACCTTTAAGACAACATTGTTTGCATCCATCTGCAATTTAAACAGATTTAAAACCTCCAACAGTATGCTTTTAAATCATTTGCCCATCTATTTAACCATCTAAACTCGAACCTACCTTAAATCCGTCCCGCAGATCCAGTAACAGTGCAGATACTGAAGTGAGCAGAGAACCAAATTTGGAATTTAAACTCAACAATACCAACATAAACAACATTCATTCTTTGATCGACGCATAGATTGACATTAACGCATCTTCCTCGACAAACATTTTGCGATAAACGCACGCCGCATCCAACAGACTGACCTGCAGATCCCTGGCAGCCACCGCATAGCACCGCACATCACTACAGCACCTCGCGACCGCCTCGCAGAGCACAGCCTTTATAAAAAGAACAAATATAAAACTATTCAAACAATAATTTAACCGCATCGCCATGACATTTAAATTATCACCGATTAGACAGTCCTTTACAGCGTTTTCATCATTTATCAGTTCGCAGCTATTAACCATGTCGTTCATCCCTTTCAACTTGCAATCGTCGGAATCAACAGCTAGCCTCACTTTGATCGCGACAAGATCCATTCTTCGATCGACCAGCCGACCCACCAATCACGCATTGGTTATCGACTTCGTCAGCTGAGAAATCCTCTCCTTGTCGAGATCCACACTTTGAACATGGTTCAAGACCGTTTTAAGACCAGTACAGTAACATTTGCAGCGGTACCGGAAACCGCATCTGTTCGTCATCGTCATTTGATAACACGTTTTAGAATAACCTACACGGATTTAATCATCTTTTCGAACATAACAAAGAGTCTTTATACCGACAAACCATCGTCGTCCATCGACAAACCATTTTCTCATTTTCAAAACCAATTCAGACGCGCAGCATGCCACCGACCCATTTCATTTCGTTTCTTCCACCAGCGCATGGCACACAGCACGTAACGGACAGCACCGCCGACCCGAACGTTGCGAATCAATCCGAATGAACCACCCTGAATAGGTGGTCAAGATAAACATACCCATCGGTTTGAAAGATTTCTGATTAACCTCCCTCCATCTCCAACAGGTCAACCAGCACATCATCCCTTCTCTTTCGACAACATTCAGCTTTACCTCACCACACATCCAACACAGCATTGCTGTCCGACACCAACAGGAATTGGCCTTTAGCATAATCATCTTCCTCCAAACGTACCACGCCCACGACCATAACCACCGGTCGTTCAACGCCAACAGCCAGCAGACCAATCAAACATCAACGAACGCAGGAGCCGTTGCCACGAGCGATCACACTCAATTCTGACCAACATGCCAAACACCCAGCTTCGCCGTCAACCATCACCATTCCTCAGCAAAGCAACCACATCTCATCTTACCACCTTGTCAATCCACAACAAGAACACCGAGTTCAATTCATCGTTCCACCCCACCATTAACAATTTTAATTTATTTGACATCGATACTCTTTCGCATTTCACCCAGAAAACGGAACAATGGCAGCGAACAACCAGTCCTTTTAGATAACATCTTAGAAGCACCCACAACCAACACACAGCGCCTGTTCCCGTCAGCCCGCCACCACCAACAGCCACGCCCGCACATCCAACGCTTCACGATCCGCCGAGCCTCTCCCTGAGAACGAACGTCCCAGTTTCGACCATCAACACAACGATTCGCGCGTCGAAATGCAGACCGCCTGTCGACCAAGATGGACGACTTATACCCGACAGCATCACCACATTGCCCACATGACCACTGACCCAACCATGACCACACCGCCACATTACACACCAGCCACGAGTTCACCAAGCTTTGCTTAGAGCGAAAATACAGGTTGCAGCCCGCGGCGCGACCCAACCCATTATTTTCCTTTTATCTAACCTAGGTCCACACTTTTTTTTAATGGAAAACTCATTAAAAAGCAATTAGTGCTAATGGGTTTAAAACTCATTAAAAGCAATTAGGGGTCATATGGTCATGGTTTGGTCATTGGTCATGTGGTCATATGGTCATGTGGTCATTGGTCATTGGTCATGTGGTCATTGGGTCATATGGGGCCAATTTTCATGTGGGTAATTTCATATGGGAAAATTTCATAACACATCCAATATATCCGGATATATGTCGATGCGCATCCCTGTCGGCTTAGGTCGGATAACAACATATTCGACTATCTTCGGCAATATACGTCCCCACTCTGTAGAATACATAAGAGAACAATTTTTCGTATTCAATTTAGTATTCGATAGTAGCTAGAACGGTAAACATGAGCGTCCCAAAGGTGATTAACGTTTCTCAACTTCTTGGGAATAAAGTGAAACCGACAAATGAGCGATTTGGATTATGGCTGTTGACAGAAAATATGTGCAACAATAATCTGGTAAAAGATATTGGTAATATTTGTTATGTCGAAGGCGAACGATGCTGACTGGTGGACTACACACACCAATTACAGAACCATTTTGTGACAATATAATGTTGGTTAAAATTTGGACCTTTCTGACCCGAACAAACATCTGCAAACAAAAGGATGTTTATCCTAAAAAGAAATTTGTGGTGCATTTAACAGCTATCTACGAAGAAAGTTTGACCGATTTGTTTCCGCTAGGCATGGTGTTAAAGCTAAGCTTCCGTTTTTCTGGAAAGACTAACAAGATGGGCCAGAGAGTAAAAGAAATTATCGGAAAAGAAGACCTCGAATGCATTAATAAAAATTCCAAAATCCTATATGTGTTCCATACAAAGTGGAACTAGCAGATGTTGTTGGAAACTTTATTGGAGGAACTACCAGATATATTAGACGAACTCGAAAAGATTATTTCTATCTTTTGACATGGATGTAACCCAAGATTTTGCGGGTATATTTAGCAAGATGGAGATGTGTAATTATTTAACTACAAACCATAACTTTTGCTATAAGGGCGAATACGAAGAAAAGTGTAATATTATAGTTGACAACGATAAAACTGTAGGAATTGATTGTTTAACATGGCTAACAACCAATGCAAGAATTAAGATATACAACAAATTTTGTGTCAGATAACAAGTCCTGGTGTTAATAAACAACTTGGCAATCATATACTAGATTTTTACGTTGTCCAGATGTACGTTTAAGGGAAACATTTGCGTCTACTTTGGCAAAGAACATGGTATTACGCGATTGAAGCGACAATATACAACTGTGCAATTGGAAGCTATGTCAGTGCGGAACGGGTGTATAATCCCTTAAAAGACTGTTTAACTTATTGGAAGATAGTGTTATACTTCCTAAAGGCGCCAATGTACTCGGTACCACTTGCCAAAATGTGGAGTTATCGGACAAGCTACAAAATAGCTGCTGTTTAGTGTATAATAACCTGCTACAGTACGTGTATTGGGGAATGGTAATACAAAGAAATTGACGGCTTGAAATTGTTGTCCGAAAAACCAAAAGAAAGGGAAACATTGATAAAGTATGTCTGGCTTTTAGTTTTAACTATTTACCTGTAAATTATTTGGAGATAGTAGAGGAAAGACACCAAGATAAAATAAAAATCTTACACAAGTGCTACATTAAAGCAGGTAGTACATATTTTACACAATCTGCAACACCATATTCTACAATTCCAAAAGAAATAGTCATTTCGGAATTGGGATTGATAAATACACCTAACATTCGCCAGAGGTTGTACGACAACGCGTAAATATTGGTAGTAAACTCTATCCGTTTACGCTAAAGGAAATTCCCCAATTATGCCATACGCTGTAAGTGGAAGGAAAAGACAACTGGAATTAGAGGAAATGGATGCAAAAAGGCGAAAATTGACTACATGGAAAACACTGCGACAATACGCGAACAATACAAAGATGTGTTAGACAAAGAACATCTTATTAGAGAAAATGAGGAAGAATTAAAAGATTATTTTATGTGTCGATGGACTGACTTAGATACATCCGGTTGTACAAGCTGTATGCATTTGCGGTTAGTAAAAAGACTCTTTAGTTATGTAGGTTTCTTGCAGAAAAGGATGGTACTAAATCCGTATACTTTTTAAAAGGTTATTCTAAAAACGTATTTATCAAAATGGCAGATAACAAAGACGAACTAAGGAATGCGGGTTTCGTAACCTTTGGCGTACACCACACGCAAAGGGGTTCTTAAACATTGTATATTTACCTAGTAAAGAACCTTTCGGATCATTTAAAACCGAGGGTCTTACAACCTATAACAACCATATATTCCCAAAAGTGGTGGATATGCAACTACCAACGGTGTGTGGGGAGAAAAGGATTTCTCCAATACCGACAAGAAGAAGTCGATCAAGCTAACAAGATACGTATGCAGGATATAGTGGAAAGCTGCGATTAAAAGATTGTCACAAGCTGCAAGAATTACACGAAGGAATGGATCTGGTTGTCGGCGGAATCAAAGACTTTAAATATAGAGGCAAACTTCGGTACATTTTACAATTGAAAACCTAGACGGTCTTTATGTATCAAACTATTGGTTAGAAAAGGAGATAGAAGACTTGGGTGTCGATTTAAATTTTAAGCTGGAATAAAATTAGATAAAATTAAAACCACTGCAAACAAACATAAAGAAAGGACTGTCTTCTGTGTATAACTTTGTATTAAAATTAAGTTTAAATGACTCCATGCTTGGTATTAAATATTTTTAAATTTGTTATGTATAATGTCAGAATAAACATTTTATAATAGTATATAACATTGTTCTTTATTTATAAAAGGCTGTAACGTTACCCCGAAATAGCAGTCGCACGAGAGGGGTGCCGGGGCAGCGGAGGGCAGGAGTGCGTACGCGCAGGGTGCGCATGGGCAGGGGTGTTGCGCAGGGTGCTCATGGGCTGGGTGTGTCTGGGCGTACACGAGGGAAGCGGATGTTAACAGTCACCAAGCATCCCTTTATTTGATGGTATCGAGTACTTGCCTGCGTATGTATCCGGAGTAAAAATACGATTTGCAAAGCTTATTAATAAAATTAGTTTATCGAGGGAAGATGACAAAAGGTACATCATTCCTAATAGTACAACAATCTACGCATGGGAGCTAAAGATATAAGATAGTTGTTTATATTTGTATGGATTTTGTAAATCTATTGTATATATTAGTTTTAAGATTCCATAATTTTTAAGTTCTTCTCCCACCTTCCAAATCCTTCCGCTTCTATCCTGGTTGACAGAGTATACGTGTTATCTCCACGTGGTATTCGGGGGACACTGCGGTTTTAGATTTCTAGGAAAGGTTGGTTAAAGCATATGTCTTGGTTAGGAAAAAGGGTTTTAAAGATGGAGTTAAATAAAGATGGGCAAAATAGTGATTTGGGTCTTTAAAAGGCATAACTTTGTATGGGTGGTCCTATTTAAAATCTATTTACAGATTTGGGGTCCCTAGAAAATTTAATATTAGTTGATACCAAAGCAAAATATATTTATCTTAAAAGAGTGACTACCCTGTATAATAAATACAATATAACACTTGTCAACAAAAAAGTTGTAGGGAAAATTAAAGACGTATTTAATGGGGTCCAGTATTAGAATTTTTGGTAGTAAGTTAAGTCCTACTGTATTGTAGGCGAAAAGATACGATTAAAAAGATTAAAGGGGTCTCACGAATTGTAGTTAATAAAACCGAGGGTCTTACAACCTATAACGAGCATATACCCAAAAGAGGAAGCATGCAACTACGCAGCAGTGCGGGAGAATAAGAATTCTCAATAAGAAATTAAAGTTTCCATGTACGTAGCACCAGTCATTGGGAAATGGTCGAAATGTTAAACCTATAAAGGCGATTATTAATTGTGGTTTAGAAAATAATAATTTTTGGACTAAATAAAATAGCTTAGACTGGTTAATGTATATGGAATCTCGTACACATCCACAAACATCTGTTTACGTCCACAATGGCGATACCGGTAGTTTTTGTTTAACAAATAGTAGGAAAGATACGTCAGGTGTTAGTGGTGGAAGCCCATAGGATCGTTGGAATTCAAAAGAACGGTGCGCGGGATGTATGGTGGTTCCGTTAGAATAATCGAAAGTGGTTAATCAATCGTATTAGATGTTTAAATAAGCGAAAGTGTAAAGGCCTACATAAACAAAATTTAATTAACCGACAAAAAGTGCGCGATGTGCTACACTTATAAAGAAAGTATGGAATGGTGTTTTTGCGCCCTAGCAGTAAAAAGGGCGACTGACTTTTCCAAGCAATTACAAGAATAGCAGTAGCGCAGAGAAGGGGGCATGTATTATACAGTTGCTGCAAAATATGTTAGTTTACGCGTAGCTCGGATGTGTAATTGATCACGACTTAAAGATCCCTCGGAGGTTTAAAATTCTCGCCCATTGTCGTTTGAAAATGTTTGTAAATTATCAGAACAGGAGCGGGTCGAAGTATAATGGATGATTGACCGAGTTTTTCTACCTTTACGAGGGAATTGGAAGTTGACAGACATCGAGCATCTAATTCCTATTTGGACGATATCAGTACTTACCGGTTCTAGAAATCATTACGTGCGGCCGACCGCTATGCGAAAGTGTAAAAGGCCTACAAACAAAATTTAATTATCCGACAAAAAGTGCGCATGGTTAAATTGCAAAGTAAAAGGAGGATTTTAGAATTAAAGATAGAGTAGCGTGGAGAAGGGGTATTGATGTATTATAACGATGTTGCTAAAAATATGTTAGTTTACGAGAGCAACCAAAATTAATTTTAATCTATAATTAACCAGTCGTAAAATGGAAATTAATGGTTAATTTTAATACTCTAACATATACTTTGCTTGATGATTCATTTGAAAATATTCAAGCCACCATTTCCTAAAATATGACGTAGAAGTTATTTAAAATTAAATTACTTTATTAGTAAGTATCCTGTAGAAACAAGTTGGTATTTCTTAGTAATGGTTTAAAGTGTTTTTTGGTTTATAGTAGCACTGCATCTTCTACAGCACGACTTGCACACAATTTGTGTGTGTGCTACCACCCTTTGGATTTTTAATATGCACGCGATCCGTATAACATGGAAGACGTTTCCGATGTTTTACTAACGGCATTCGCACCATCGACGAAGCGAACCAGGTGCATGCATTGGCGCTAAATGTATTGGACGAGCAGCGAGGATTATGACGTCATTTAGTTCCCGCTGAATCCTCAACTTCGTTCGGGTATCTTCGAAACCTTCGGTTTGCATTCTATAGGGTACATAAAGCAGGTACGCGAGAGTAAACTCTTTAGTTATAAGTTAGTTCGCTTACAAGTCAAGTCTTATAGTGCGGATTTTGTTTTGTACTAAAATGGTACCTGCAAACGTTTTTAAATGCGAGCCTGACGTCTACTTTACCAGGAAAATGCTCTCAAACGGCACCAGAACAAATGTCGGTGTAACATCGTACAAGGTTGCTTTATACATCCGTCGCAGGAAAGTACTTAAACTGTGGGACTTGCGGTATCGCTTTTACGAGAATGGGCAACTTACAGCGACACAAGGAAAACAGCAGGTATGTCATTAAGCCGTAAACGTTCAGCTCCGCCAGCTGTTAAAGGACCTTGTACGAAACAACCACGAATTATGTGTAAAGTATGCGATTTCGAAATGGAAAAGAATACTATGCCGCACACCTGAGAAGCAACAGACATAAAATGCACAGTTACCGCTACTGCGAAGATGGCGTAGAAATGGTTAGCACAGCGTTTAACAACCGTATGGCTAGCTATCGCATAAAAACGCCAGGTCGACGATGGAGTGTCCGAGTTTTTGGAAGCAGAAAGAGCGATTTATTCGATTAATAAATGAAAAAGAATACAACATACAGCAGTAAAAGTCTACTGCGAACTCTACGGCGTTTACACCAAAATGGGGAAGAGAAGTCCGATGTGAAACTTTAACACAAAAATGTGGTTATAACGACTTCTAGTAATCTGGAAAATATGTACGAGGTCTTAAGCGAAACCATGAACAAAATCAGAGGAATTTGAAACATGCGAGTCCGGTTGGTCTTTGGAAAAGTGCTCTATTTAGAAATAAATATTAATAAGTATGACCGATATGACAAGTTCTAGGTTGAAAATAAAAATTGTAAATATGTATTTAGAAATGTGGTTTACAAAATTTAAACTGTATTAGTAAAAATTGTCTGTAATAAAAGTTTTAAGAATGGTTTTAGATTTTCTTTAGGTATAGCTGCAGGAAATTTATAATTTAGAGGGTGTGTAAAATGGTAAGGAGGGTTCGATTTTAAATCTGTTTACAGATTCGGATTCTACATAAAATTCTAGACTAACAAGATGTGCTAATGTATAAAAAATTTATAAGAACGCTCAAAGGTTGCTACAGGTAAGAAATCTTAAAATTGGGGTAGCTCTCTTGGGGATGGCGCTATCTAAGAAATTCCTAGAAATTCGGGTAGCTGAGAAAATTCTAATATTAATTGATACCAAACAAGATAGGTTTATCTCGTGGGTGGAAATGTGGAGAAAGATTTATCTCGCAGAAGGTATATTGTAACTTTGGGCGTGGTCCGATTTCAAATCTGTTTACAGATTCGAATTTTGCGTAAAATTCTAGACTAAGAAGATGTATCGCATGACTAAAAAATTTATAAGAACGCTCAAAAGTCGCTACAGGTAAGAAATCTTAAAATTGGGTAGCTCCTTGGGGATGATGCAATCTAAAAATTCCTAGAAATTTGGGTAGCTGAGAAAATTCTAATATTAATTGATACCAAACAAGATAGGTTTATCTCGAAAGATGCAATGGCTAGACGAGAAAACTATTTGTTAGTATTGCTTATAGAGCAAAGAGCAAAATTTAGAAGATCAGGACTTTAAAGGGGTATAACTTTGCAGGGCGTGGTCCGATTTCAAATCTGTTTACAGATTCGAATTCTGTAAAATTTTAGACTAACAAGATGTATCGCATGTATAAAAAATTTATAAGAACGCTCAAAAGTCGCTACAGGTAAGAAATCTTAAAATTGGGGTAGCTCTCTTGGGGATGGCGCAATCTAAAAATTCTAGAAATTCGGGTAGCTGAGAAAAATCTAATATTAATTGATACCAAACAAGATAGGTTTATCTCGTGGGTGGAAATGTGGAGAAAGATTTATCTCGCGGTGGAAAGAATGCGGGTGTGACGTAATCAAAATGGTTGGGAAAAATTCCACAAGGAGTTCCACAGGAGAGAGAGGGGGATTCATTCCTCATTTACTCCTTATGGGAATTTACATGTAAATTGGTCCAGATGTGTGTGGAAATGAGGGAAGCTGGTGGAAATGAGGGGGTGGGTTCACTGATTTTCCTCTACTACTAATCAACCAAGACAATAGTCCGCCCCCCAGATAGCCGTTAGGTATAATTGATGAAGATCTTTAAGACCCTGAGTTGCCTCTATAAAAACAAAAAGCGGTACATTTCCGCATACAGGAGTGAAACTTTGTCCACTACCCACACAATAACTAATTACTTTTCTTTCCTTTTTGTTTTTAAAAATCTGTTTAA